>CAIGQQ010033192.1:0-23581 GCA_903798035.1 Danio albolineatus
CCAATTCTTAGGGGGAAGTTTTGAAGCCCTTCCCCTTAACCCTCGGCTGTAAGGGCCAGGGGGAAGGGGTACAGAAATAGAATTGGGATTGGGCCTCAGTCTACTGAAATGTGAATATCCCACACAAGCTGAAGCAGACAGTTCTCGTCATGTGACTCGCGGTGTGTTCGCGGGTTTCATTAAACTGTGCATCTGGAGGGCGCGAGCGCATCATGCCACTAGTGTACGCAAGCCTCGCACCTCCATTGGAAATAACGAACTTGTGAACTCCACAGAGGAGCCGATGTGTGAACCACCGCTAAAGGGCCGCCGTCATTAGCGATCTCCTTCAGTTGATCTTCTTGAACAGACATGCTGGACTCAGCTGGTGTGTTGACTAATGAGTAGGGCCAGACGGAACCTGCGGACATTTTCTGCTATTTCTGCGGAGTATTTTGTTAAAAATCTGCAGATTTATGCGGAGTGATTTTGGGAGTATCAGAACTAAAACCTTAATATATGACATAAAATGTAACACCTTTTTAATTTGTATTTAATGTTTACAAGATCGTTTTTACAAGATCGTTTTAATGTTTTAAAGATCCACTTTATTTGGTAATCAAAGCCAGTCTCTCATATAAAATAATCACTGAAAGACAGAAAATATGACTCTACACACTGTATTATAAATACATTTTTCACATTAGTTAGTATTATTATTGAAATTAATTTAAAAACTGAATAAATATACATGTACACACATTTACACCAGTAAATAAACAGCATCAGTGATGGGCTAAACATCTGCTGAATTCTGTGCGCACAGATTCTATGTGGGGCTACTAATGGGTTGCGGATCCACTCAGTCTGTGGGTCCTTCACTGGGCCTTTCCCCCTCAGCACAGAAACTTTCCCAAGACGCCTGCTTCTTACTTATTTTGCTGCTTGTGGGTTACATTTGGGCGCTCAAGTGACAGAGATGTGAGAATACAGTCACTTTCCAAAATAAAGATGGCTCAGACTCAGATAATAAATAAACTGAAATAACTCATGTGTTCTTGTGAGGCCCGGTACCAACTGATCTGGTGGTTCAGGACCACAGGCTGAGTTTGTCTCTCGATTAAGTGCTCTAGTGTAAAGATGAGCTTCAGTAGGTTACGCTGAGCGATCTCGATGAAAACCGGATCATCAGATAAGTTCTTGTCTCGCTAATAATGTGCACATTAGGAGAGCTCTAGTAAACGCTGAGCGGAGCCGTCTTCAGTGTTGGCCACAGATGTACTGATGTTTGAATAGTTGAGTAGTTTAGCTAAGCGTCACGCTGAAGATGGCGGTTCTGTTTCTACACTTCAGCCGAGCAGACTGGGTTCAGCTGGACTGCTCTGTTATGTTCATCTCTTTGCTGTGGCAGCACTGCTCTTCAGTTAAATTATGTTCTCATTTGATGTACTCACTGTTTAATAAAGTGTTATTTAGGGTTCACATGTGTTTGATTTCTCTGATGTTCACCCAGCACCAGCAGAAACTCCCTGAACGTGTTGTCTCACCCAATATAAGCACAAACACACAACAACTACAGGCATGGCGGATGCACCAGACCAGCAGTGGAGCGCGGAGGCTTTGGTCGAGGTGTTTGATGACTATTATTTAACATCGAGCGCACTGGAGAACACTTAAATCATGTTTGTGTGTTATATTAGATCTGCAGCAGCACTGTGAGCTGCTTTACAGACGTGGTTAGACTTCTCCTCAGTGTTTGCTGAGTTCAGATTTCTCTGCATGTGTTACGGCTCAGTGTTTGTGCCTGTTTGTTTGTTTCCTCACGCTCTTTCATTTTCTCTCCTTCTTTCTCCAAGCTGTCATTCTTTTGGCCCGCCCAGTTTCAACCCCCATTGGTTGAGCTAGATGTCCATCATCATTACAACTTCAATGACGTCATCATCGATGCCCAATCGGATGCAGAATTTCCCCTTTAAAAGGAAACTGGCCAGGAAGAACGCTAGCTTGCTTTTGCTTGCTCGCTGTTCTGTGTTTGGCTGGGTTGGAACACGTAGGAGATGCAAATGTATAATACACACCAGTTTAGAAGTGTGCGCCACGCATTGTAAGTTTTTTTTTATGCTTTTGGTTAGTGCTATAGTTTATACAGGGCGTGAAAACGCTGAAGACTTTTTCTTTCTTTTATTAGATAGTTTAGTTGTGGGTTTTCTAGTATTATTTTCTTTGGTGGTGCTTTTGTTCCTCATCCACTTTATTATAACTATTTATTTTACTTTATTTATTTTGTATATACCTTGATTATTATTCACCTACCTTGTAAAATAAACACCATTATTGAGGCATAATTGGTTGTTTGTCTGCTCCATTGCCACCACCATTCACAAAAAGGGTCATAAGTTTTAAATGTTGCTGTAACCCTAGCATTTACAGCTTAAATAACCATAACAGCATGACAGACTCCAGCAGGCAGCAGCTGTACTCCTGCTCAGCGAATGGTTTCAGCATTTTTATAAATATCTTGTGTTCAGCAGAAGGGTTGAAACCCCTTGAGGGAGGGTACACGGGTGAACTATGACCAGGAGTGTGTGTGTGTGTATGTGTGTGACCTCTGACCTCTGGAAGCGCTGCGTCTCCACGGGCAGCAGGTGTTTGATGTCTGCACTTCCTGTGAAGATGCCCTCCAGGTAAACCCAGCGGCGCTGCACGTCGATCCACACGTCGAACAGAGCCATGATGCGGTTCAGCTTGTCCTCCCAGCTCAGAGCGTCCTCCTCAAACACCTGCGCAGAGCTCGCATCATCATTACGACACCACTGTGTGTGTGTGTGTGTGTGTGTTCACTGAGAGACAGACGTGTGTGTGTTTCTGACCTTATAGTAGGGCGACAGCTTCATGGCTGACACGCTGTTGATGTGCTCCTTCACCTTGTTGAACAGATCGTCCCAGCCGCGGATCAGGCGACACTTGTTCTGGTAGTTGACCAGGTCCAGCTCATACGAGTTCCAGACCTCACGGATCTGCAGAGCACAGGAGACAGAGCCTGGTGTGAGCGCGCGTGTGTGTGTGTGTGTGTGTGTACAGTAGTGGATCATAACTGTTTCTCTAAATGGGACTAGACCGGGTGCTGGTCAATAGTTTGAGGACAGCTGTGAGACTGCAGATGTTGACTGCTGTAGGTATGTGCATGTGTCGACTCCTCATATATCTGTATACTGCTGCTGCTGATGATGATGAGACGCTCTGGTTTGATCCTCATGTGTGTTTCGCTGTAGATGACCGCCTCTGCTTGATGAGTCAATGTAAAGGAGCTGTCTGATGAACTTGGAAATATTTAGCGGCTGTAGTATATCAGTTGTCGGCCTCCAAACCTAAAGATCTATCAGTTATCGATATCGGCCAAAAAATCCATCAGTGCATCCCTAATGAACGTATGCAACGACTGCTAACCTAACTCAGACGGGTGATGGCTAGAGCCACACACAATCTGCAGACATTTCCTGCAGGATATTTTGTAAATATCAGTGTATTTCTGCTGAATGATTGCAGCAGTAGCGCAACTAAAAGCTAATATATGACATCATAATAATAATAATGATAAGAGCTGTTTAGTGTTTAATGTTCACAGTGTAAACCAGGGGTGCCCAAACTTTTTCTCATGAAGGGCCAAAAACTAAACTGGATTGAGGGTGGAGGGCCGGAGGTGTATACTAAACTGTAAAGTGTCAATGTAGTTTCCCAATTTATTATTATATTTCATTATATCATTTATTATCAAATTTAATACTATAATTACATATAAAACACTTTAATTGTATTAATAATTATACATTTTTGTACATCTTTTGAACATCTTACAACAAAAAAAATCCATTTATAACACACAAAAATGTATAATTTTGCCTTGATTCACTTGCTGATGTCTTCTGCAATGTCTGCTATTCATTAAGTGAGTGTTTATTTATTTTTTAAATCTGATTCATTCTCAACATTTAATTCTAGTTTGCCGTTTTGTAGCTTAACAGATAAAAGACAAAAGTTATGTTAAATTTTACATGACGATCTCTGTTAAAGGCTTTCCCTCAAACACCCCATTATTCTCGCTCTCTTCTCAGATGGGCCAAACTAAAGGTTATCGTGGGCTTACTCTGGCCCGCGGGCCCTAGTTTGGGCATATCTGGTGTAAACCCATAGAGACGCACTCCTTCAGCAAACACACAGCAGGTGTCTGGTATAACAGATGTACTGAGACAGAGAACATCACTGCACTGACTGTACTGTGAAGAAACACATCAACACCTCCACATCACTCAGTAACAGCACTGAGACTGATACACAAACCCAATGTATATATGTGCATATCACCGTGACCCTAGACCCGTGATGCATGTCAAACCGTGAGTAGATTGAACCGTTGCAGCCCTGGGGCCTAGTGATGGCTCTACACACTAATGCTGTGCAGTGGGTGGGTGTGTGTGTGTGTGTGTGTGTGTGTGTGTGTGCGTGTGTGTGTGCAGCACCTGCTTGAGGAACTCCTCGAGCGCCATCTCTCCCTGCGCCACCAGCAGCACGTCCTTCACCACCATCTCGTTCTTCTGCAGGTCCACGTCCCAGATCTGGCCCAGGCTGAGCTCCGACAGCACCCAGTTGACATGCAGACGCTTCATCAGCTGCTTCCAGTGCCGGTCCTTCAGCGCCTCCGACTTCAGCTCGATCACCAGCATGTTGACCTGCGGAGCGGTGAGGTTCAGGGCTCACACACTAACACAACCCCGGACCCACAACCTGATCCCACACCACAGCTAACGCAGATGAACACAGCTGTGCATTACCCAGAGGGCCGAGCGCTCACCTTCATGTAGCCCTTCAGCAGCCGCTGCACGTACTCATAGGAGGCGTACTGACGCAGCCGCGCAGGGAAGTTCTTCAGCTGGTTGAGGAGGCCGTCCAGACTCTGGCGGAGCTGTGGACACACACACACACACACTCTCAGTGATGCGCGCGCTCAGTCTGCAGTGATGTGCTAATAAAACTCAGGCTAATGCTAGACCTTGCGCGGCTGCACAGAGACCCACGGCTGCTCCTTCATCTGGTCGATCTGCTCCCACACCTTCGACAGCTCTGACCACACACCCTTCAGGTCCTGCAGCTCCTCCAGAGCCACCTGAACACACACACAGGCTTGTTTTTACGCCATGACCTGTACTGTTAGACCAGTGCAAACGCTGGACGTCTCAAACTTATTAATACCCATATAAATGTATGTAAAGTACCTGACGTTACACACCCACACCCCTGCAGTGAACTCATCTGCATGCATATATGATGGACATAAGAGCTCAACGCTGAGAGCTCCTCCTGCTGGCAGAGTCTAGCCCAGAGTGATCAGCGGAGGTCTGATCAGAGGATGGTGAGGACACATCTACTGAACAGTCTCTGCTCACTCGTGTTCACTGGGGTTAACCGCTCAGCCCTACCTGATGTGTAGGCCCAGACGGAATCTGTGGACATTTTTTGCTATTTCTGCGGAGTATTTAGTTAAAAATCTGTGGATTTACGCAGAGTGATTTTGGGAGTATCATAACTAAAACCTTAATATATGAAATAAAAAGTAATACCTTTTTGACTTTTATTTAATGTTTACAATGCAAATCCAATTAGCTCTACTTTGTTTGGTAAACAAAGCAAGTCTCTCGTATAAAATCTCTACTAAAAGACAGAAAATAGTACTTTACACACTGTATTGTAAATAAATCATATGGATATTTTCATATTAGTCAATAATATTACTGAAATTAATTTGAAAACTGAATAAATATAAATTTACACACATTTACACCAGTAAATAAACCGAATCAATGATGGGCCTAAAATCTGCGGAAATCTGCGGAATTCTGCGCGCGCAGATTCCGTGTGGGCCTACTGATGTGTCTTTGTGCTTCACCTGTGTGTGTGTGTGTGTGTCACCTGTACTCTCTCCTCGCTGCTGCTGGGCAGGCCCGTGTCCGTCAGCTCCAGAGCCTCTTTGGCCTTCGCACACTTCTCTCTGTCGTCTTTCAGCCGGCCGAACTTTCCCTCGTAGATGGTGAGCGACTGCAGCGCCTCCTCTGGCCGCAGACTCCCCTGCACACACACACACACACACACTCGCTGAGTCTGCAGAAACACACTCCGCTGCTCGTGCGTCCTCCAGCAGGGTATATACAGCAGGAATGACAGAGTTTAACTCAACACCTCTTAACACTCGATGTTTAAACTCACAGCTAACTAAAGAGAATCTCTTGATCAACGAAAGCGTTCAGCGGGGTGGGAACGGAGCACGAGTTAATCATGTTCATGCGATAGAGAAATAAGGGATGATCTGCTCTCTATGTTGGAGCTCCCGACAGCAGAGGAGCAGCTGTTTATCAGCTTCATCAGGCTGAAATATCTGACGTGATGAAAGAGAGGCAGCGTTAGTGTGGGCATTCAGCCATGGACAACAGATAGGCTAATCCACAAAGGAAAACAGCATGCTGTGGAGACACACCTGCAGTAAGCACACTGTAGCACACGGCTATGACTTGAAGATGACTCGAAAATGAATATTAGGGATGCCCGATACATCGGCGGCTATATCGTTATCGGCTGATAAATGCTATTATTAATGTTATCGTTATCAAAATTGGGCAGATATCTTTAAGCTTACGTATTACGTAATAGTACAGAACTGCTGCCTCGTGCATGTGTGGGTCAAACGTGTTCAGACCTGTCCAGTGCACTATAATGGAGCCTTCCTCACATGGGCAGCTGTATGTGATTCAAAAGTTTGTGTTCATATAATTATTATTCTACAGCGGCATTGCTAGACAAAAAGCTCTACTGGCCCCCCTAAAATCCCAAAACTAATGTATATATATTGTATTATATAAGTATTATTATCATTATTATTATAGAATTATTATTTTAAATAAATAACAGAAATGAATCCTCAACTGGAAAACAATGTGAAGACACAACTGGAGTGATGCGAAGATCATTTAGGAAATCTTTTGCGTGAATAATAGCTCCATTAGAATTAAATTCTATAGACAACTCTATGCAATACAAAAAAAGATGTTTTCTAGAATTATCGGTCGTCTTGGACATGATGCATGGTCGAGTTTTATCATCATCATCCCTCCTTTTTGCTTCATACAAAAGAAATCTATCCGGGGCCATGCAGAGTCTGAATAAGATCACCATCATATTAGTTCGACTCTAGTTTTGTCCACTTGCAGATCTCACTGCGTGCCGACAGCTCCAAATAAAGGCAGCGACGCCGGTTTCACTAAGCATGAGCAGCGCAGACTTTTCGGCATGTAGGTAGCGCGATTCAAACAGGGAGCAGAGCGTCAGTGTAAAGCATGAGCAGTGCTTGAGGCGCGTGAGTATGGTGATCAGTGCGCATGCTTCAGGTTTCTGTTTGATTGGTTCTGTTGAACATAGAGAATAACGTCTTCATTTGGGATTACCACTTAATACATACACTTGCATATAAAGTAAATCGTATCTCAAAGCATTTACTGGGGCACGTGGTCTAGCGACGCCCCTGAATCATTGGTTTCTAAACGGTCTGTCTTTAAAAGAGAGGGGGACGTGCGTCAACTTTTAAAATAGCATCAGTTGTTCACTGCGTGACAATATAACGTGTGGAAATATTTATAGTTATCAGCTGTAGTATATCGGCTAACAGCCCAAATCTTAAGCGTTATCGGTTATCAACATCAGCTAAAGCATCCACATCAGTGCGTCCCTATACTAAACAGCTTGTAAATCAGCACTCAAGACTTTAAGGGTCTTAAACTTGTGTAAAGTGATATATAAATGCAGACGTACAGCCACGGGTTTGGTCTTCTCCCAGTCGGCCAGCAGGTCAGTGGTGCGGTTCTCCACGGCGCGGTCCTCCTGCACGATCTTCATCTGGAGGTTGGCCACCTGCTGCTGGATGGCCGTGTCTTTGCGCTTCATGATGTCGCTGAAGGCGCCCCACTCGCCCTCGATGTTGTCGATGTAGAGCCAGGACGGGGGAAACTGGAACCGCTGCTTCTCCAGCAGACGCTGACCGTTGCGGAAGAGCTGAGGACGAGAGGTCAGATACGCTTCATTCACGGAGCAGATATAAGGGTCTGTTCACACTGACATTTACTCAGCCTTCGAGTTTCATTCTTCTGTTGAACACAAAGGAAGATGTTTTGAAGAATGTTGGAAACACGTGACCCCTGACGTCCACTATGGAAGTCAACGGTTACCAGTTCCCACTTCCTGCTAAACATCTTCAGTGTTCAACAGAGGAGAGAAACTCAGCGGTTCAGAACGTCTTGAGGGAGAGTACACCGTGAGGAAGTCTACATGTTTGTGTTGTGTTGTTCAGCTCATACTCACGTCCACTTGCTTCTCGAACTGCTTGATCTTGCGTTTGAGCGTCTGCACGTACGTGATGAAGGTGACGGCGTCGGACGTGCTGGCCGTGTCCACAGAGTGCTGCTCCAGCTCTTGCCGAGACTGCAGAACAACACACAGAAGCTCGATTACAGATTATAGAGAGCTTTCCACAATATCGATCGCTCCAGAGCAGTAAATAAAGACAGTAAACATTCACTATAACACACAAGCACATCAGCCAGAGCTCAGGCTCACCTTGGAGATCTGCGAGTGGAAGTCCTGCATGTTGTTTCCCAGCATCTGGCCGAAGCGGCTCAGCACCTCCTTATGCCACGAGTCGTACTTCAGGTTCACTTTAGACTGGACCTAAAACATGCAGCATCGAGAGAGAGAGAGAGGGGGGCTTCAGTCTCGCTGTCAAGACCCTGAGCGAGAGAGCTCGCAGAGCCTTCTATGCTATAAAGTCACACTTTGACCAATTACAGATACCAATTAAAACATGGATTAAATTATATCACGCTATTATCAAACCAATCTTACTATATTGGAGTGAAATTTGGGGACCAGCATTAAAATTTGAAAATTGGAATAAAAGTTTAATTGAACGAACACAATTAGAATTTGCTAAAAACATATTACACATCCACAGAAACACCCATAACATTGCCTGCAGAGCTAAACTGGGTTTATACCCGCTGAACTTGGAGATTCAGAAACGAGCTGTTCAGTTCTGGCTGCATCTGCATCAGTCTGACCCCCAATCTATACAATATAAAGCCCTTCTGGCTAATGAAAAACCTGCAGTGTGTCATCCTCTAAACACACTGGTATCTGAACTACTGAAGAAAACTCAAACAGAGCCCGTCCTCAAACAAAACCTTCACAAACACATTGACAAAACATTAAAATATAATTATGATGAAAAACTAAAAACTGAATTCAACCTCCAAACTAAACTTCAATGTCATCCGGCCCTAAACAGAACCACACAGTTGGCAAATTATTTATCATTAAAACAAAATAAAGAAAAGCACATTCTTTCTAAATATCGCCTCTGTGATCATGACCTAGAAATAGAAAAGGGCAGACATAAAAAATCTTGGACTCCTAAAGAGCAGAGAATATGTAAACAGTGTGAGACAAACCAAATAGAGGATGAGACACACTTCCTTCTGTTCTGCCCCAAATACACCACAACTAGAGAAACATTTTTCCCCCAATTTGAAACACTGACTAATTTATTTTTTTAAATAAATGACTCAGAAAGACTTTACCATATACTCTGAGAGGATGAACTGACACCTAGTCTAGCTGCAAAATATGTATACACCCTACACACTATAAGAAACGGTTAATGTAAATTCATGTATCTTATGTAATAATAGACTTATTATTATTATAATTGTTATATTTGTCAAATGTATTATTATTTTTCTGATTTACTGTATTATTATTTGATGATATTAATATATTACATTTTTGAAGTGCTTTGGCAATACTGTATTGAATGTCATGCCAATAAAGCAACTTGAACTTGAGAGAGAGAGAGATTATTCCCATATCAGCTTCATGTCAAACACAGATCACGTTCACACACTGCGATAAACACTTTATTACTCAGTCTGTGTCGTGTCTGGTGCAAATATCTAAACACTCTCGAATAAAGAAGCATCTCCTAGACAGATACAGTGAAGTGGGTTTCCCCAAAAACACGCCAAATAAACAATGATAGTCTCCATCTGGCAGACTGCTGGTCCTCTCACCTTGCCGTAGTCGATGATGACGGGCCCGAACTCTTTCCGGGTCTCTGCGTTGTCGAAGGTGCCGCGGGCCTTGCGGATCTGCACCAGCAGCGCCTGCCACTTGTTGAGGTCTTCCTCCAGTCGGTTGTAGATGTTCTCCGGCTGCATGTCCCACAGACACTGGTACTGCAGCCACACCTGGAGGAGCAGCGCAGAACAAACACCATATTACCACCATATCAGAGACTCGACAGCACACGAATACTCAAACAATAATCACCACACTGTCCCCCTGACACCATCACAATACCAGTAATAATACGACAGATCACAAGAAACACCTTCACAGTATTATCTTAGTATTTTGCCCCATCCATCCCATTGATCCATCACCATCAGTGATCCTGCAATGTACTGATCGATCACCTCTACTATATCATAATGATATTTTCATTATAATCACAAGACTGATATCATCACAATATTTCTGACATATCACGAGTAACACCTCCACGATATCATCACAATATTGACCTGGCAGAAGAGCATCGATACGGTCTCACAACCAGAACAATCATAACTCAGAACAGGAGTACTGCATGAGCTGACCTTGACGTACTGCTCCACCTCAGACACGTTCTCCTTGACCGCGTTATAGGCCTCCTCCAGAGCGGACGGGCCGTCGGGCATCCGGGTCAGAGCGTTCCTGTAGAACTTCTCCTCCTCCGACAGCTCATAGTGGACGCCCACCTGTCAAACAAGCAGGAGTTCACTGCACTATACTGCAGCCTAATACTAATATACTCACAACAAACTACATCTCAATGGAGAAACAGAGTTCTGAATACACATTTGACAGCAGAGTCTGTTCTGTAGGAGGAGTAAGAGATTAAAACACATTGAAACCTGTGGGAGTGTATCCAGTAACACTTTTAAACCATTATATTGTAGTCTAAAAGCATCATGACGAACTGTATATCATTTGAAAGCTCTAGTTTTAGATAGTAATAACTGAGCAACAGTTAGTCATTTGTGACATGAATACTCAGGGTATGCATTACTTTGCTACAGCAATCCACATGTAAACATTTTTTAAATGTTTAAGGCTAAATTCACATCAAACACCATTAAACTACCCATACTACTTTATAATGTGATGCCTACTTTACAAATATTGTCAGAAGTATGAATAAATGTGGTTCATATTCCTCAAAACATGCACAGAAACAGGGGCGCTCTAATAAGATCGTCGATGTAAACTGGAGGTCACCTGGTGGTCCTGTCTGGTACTGCGGCCAAACAAAATTGACTGAAAGTTCATTTTTGGAGGTATCAACTTCAAATTTGGAATATGATGTGTTCAGATATTTAGATGATTGATTTGTCAATAATAGGTTAAAACTGGTGTGTAAAATACATGAACATTGACATTTATGCAATAACCTGTACATTTATTCTCTTTTCATGAACAAACTTTTTCCCAATAAACTTCTCACTTCAGCTGTAATCTGACATTGTCTTCCTTAAAATGAGAGTTCAGTTCATCACCATATGAGCTTCTCTGGCAAGATCACAGTAAAAATAAAACAATTTAATATAAAACATTTTATAAATATTTTTATAATAAAATAAATGTTTTCTAGGAATAATACATCAACAAATTTAACAATTTAAAAATCTATACTTGTCATTAAAACTCCACCATATTTGAAGAACCCAGGTTAAAAAAAAAAAAAAAAAAAAACTACTTAAAATCAGTTGCCTGCTAAGATTAACAATAGGGCATTACACTAAAGTATACGTTCTCCTCTTTAAAATGAGACTGAGCTTAAACCTGTGCACTGAGGCACTGAAGAATAGGCAACAACTAAAGCTGAGCATATCATTTTCACCAAAGAACCGTTTAACCTCCTAAGCCTTGAGTGTCCACATACGTGGACAGCACATTTTAGCTCTTAATAGCTATTTAAAATACTTTGAATGTTTTATATTTTGTAAAGACATTCAGTGTCATCCTGCAACGTATGAAATGTCCCAAACACTATTTTTAACTGTCCAAATCGGGGAAAAAGTGTTGTTTTTACTCTCTGATAGTCAAAACAAGTAAAAAAAAGTCTGTTAAATAAGCATAAAAAAGTGTTTTATGTAAATTCAGACTACGAGTCCACATATACGGATATACTTCTTCTCTAAAAGTACATCATATCAAAAGATAGGTTTTATTCTAATTAGGTTCCAATAAGCCCAAATAGCAAAGAGTAATAAAAAACGCATGAAAAAACACCTTGCACCTTAAGAAGTTAAGACACTATTAAGGGGTTAAAGAGAGGAAATGAAGACGCCAGTACACACACACACACACACACACACACCTGATATCTCTGACTCTGGATTCTGGGTAAAGACAGGATGTTCATCTTCCATGCAAACATCTCCTGGTAGAGGCGGTAGCGGCAGTCTTCAATGGGCGGGTTCAGGTAGATGACCTGGTTGGTGATGCGCAGCTCGTGGATGATGTTCTGTGGGGGAAACCATCAGTTCAGTGTGGAGATCATCACTAACACACACAAGAGAGAGCTCAGGGGCCTATCTGGCGGCTCTTGCCTTAATCCGGGGCTCTCCTCCGGGTTTGTGGCTGACTTGAGGAGCCTCCGTGTCCATGTCCACGTCAGCCTTGTCCTCCATCTGGCCCCTGAGGACCTGCGTCCAGGCTTTGAGTCCCGCCTGCAGACGCACGCCCAGGATGCGCTCGATCTACAGAGCAAACGCAGGACATGTTTACAGCACATCAGTGAATTACAGCAGGGTTAGACAGCACTCAGTGTATCCTGATAATGAACACTCTATACATAAGTTCATCTTCACCCTGGAGAGACATTTCTAGCGAGCAGATGATGGTCAGATCGGTTTCTCACCTCGATGTCCAGCTTGTTGACCCAGATGGGTAGGTTGGAGTAGGAGTGCAGGTTGAGGTCGTCCACGGCCTTCTGGATGCGGTTCAGGATCTCGGTGAACATCTTGTGCTCGTACATGCAGGTCTCCAGAGAGCGAACCTCCAGATCAATCTTCTCCTCGATGAGCAGCAGATCATCCACCTGACAGTGAAGATCAGCACATTCACACGGGTGTTCATCAGACATTAGCACATCATTAGACACACACAAGCAGATTATACACAAGCAGGACGTCAGTAATACACATCAGATCAGGACTTTCCCCATGGGCTGAGAGGAGTCCTCATGCTGATCATTAGAGTATAAACACACAAGCTGCTGGAGGACTACGCTCCTCCACAACAGAAGAGAGTCTGACCTTCTCCTGGAAGTTGAAGACGGTTTCAGCCAGCCGCTGCACGTACGGGTCCAGCTTGTAGGACTCCCAGACCAGCGAGATGCCCTCTGTGATGAGCGCCTGCACCTCCTTCTTCAGTCCGGCCACCAGCAGCGAGATGGAGACGCGCTCCTCCACCTTCTCACAGGTGCGCTCGTAGGTGCGCACGCTCTCGATCAGCGAGATGGCGAACGGGTACAGCTGGTTGGCCTGATGCGCCTTGTTGACGATGGCGAGGGGCACGCGGAAGCTCAGCCACTTCAGGTTGCGCACCTCCTTGGAGAGCGTGATGATCTCGGGCAGGAAGTTGACCTTGAGCTTCAGCACGGTGCCGGTGCGTCCGCGCGCCCGCGTGTTCTCGATGGTGAAGATGCGCCCGGAGACGCCCAGGTTCCGCTGTTGCACCTTCCGGGCCCAGTCGTCGAAGATCTCCTGCGTGTTGAGCTTGGCCCGGAAGCTGTCCCCGTCCTGCTTGAGCTTCAGGCCCTCCACGTGGTTCTCCCAGCCCTTGCCCAGCACGTCCTCCACCCGCTTCATGTAGGCCGTCAGCTGCCGGTCGATCTGCTTGGCCCAGATGATGGATCCGGACACCGGCGGCAGGTCCCGCACGTGGCTCATCTTGCAGGACTGGCTCTGCGGATACTGCACCTTGAACTTGTCGTGCAGGGACTCGATGTCGTCTTTGACCCGCTGGATCAGCTGCGTCTGGTACTCCCGGATGGCCCCGCGGATGTGCGGCCGCACGAACAGGGCGTTGAAGCGGGAGAAGATGCGGAACATCTCGTTGGCGTTTTTGGCGGTGCCCAGCTGGTCGCGCAGGCGTGCGGTGATGCGCGTCTCCACGCGGTCGATGCGCTCGTCGTAACGCTTCATGGCTGCCTCCCACGCCTCCATGCCCTCCTTGGAGACGTCCAGCCCGTCCACCTCCTTCACGTTCTCGTAGGCCAGGTTCACCTCCTCGATGGCGTTGGCGTCCGCAGCGTCGAACAGCACCTCGGCCACCTTCAGATCGGCCGGCTCCGCGCTCTCACCCTGAGCGTGCTGCGGTACAGCAGACACCTGCACAGGTGAGACACAGGAAGAGAAGAGATTAACAGCATGATCTAGCTGCCGTCACAGCTAATGACACACCGTTCTGGCAGGATTACAGCGATGCAGCACACACAGCTAACATTATAAACAGACATTCAGGAGACAACACTTCTTTTATTGTCGACATCTAGAGCCCTGCACAGGCCTTAAATCTAAGCCCGAGCCCAGCCCTGGCCAGAGACGCACAGGCTGTAGCCCGGCCCTTGTCCGACAGCATATGTCAGGGATCACCAAACTTGTTCCTGGTGGTCCGGTGTCCTGCAGATTTTAGCTCCAACCCTAATCAAACACACCTGAACAAGCTAATCAAGCTGTCACTAGGTATACTTGAAACATCCAGGCAGGTGTTTTGAGACAAGCTGGAGCTAAACCCTGCAGGACACCGGACCTCCAGGGCCGAGATTGGTGATCCCTGGCATATACATTTTTTTGACTTGAGTCCGACTGAAGCCCGTTTTTTTTCCGCCAAACATCTATACAGCCATTACAATAGAGCAGATTTGTATGTAATGGCCCGTTTCCACTGAGTAGTACAGTACGGTACGGGTCACCTTTATCAGGCTTGCGTTTCCACTGCTAAAGGGTACTCTTTTGGTGGGTGTGGTGTACGACAGACGTCATTTTTGCTGGAGGAAATGTCTACAGTAAAGCTTTATGGGTCGTTCACATATCATACGAGAAGCACTTCTCACAACACAGATGCTTTATTATACACATAAACACTGGTGTAAAAATGTTCATTACTGATTGAACATGATCTGATTATAACTGCAGGTCAATGATGCGAAATAGCCTACGGTCCGCGATTATATCAAATAAATAAATGCAGCATATATGAACACACACAGCCCCACACAGTCTCTGATGTTACCAAATTACAGAAAAACTACACACAGCAGACATTTATGCCTTATTTAGGTTAAAAAACAACAGGAAATATAGCCCACAGTCAGTGCAGAGCTCTCATCTGTGTGTGTAATCTTCACCAGCACATGCAGCCTCTCCGTCATTATTCTCTCGTTAGAGAGTAACTCCGTCATTCTGAGTGTATAATAGTCCAGGTTAAGAATTTTGTTATTTTAAATATTGACGCGCACGCGAGTGCAAGAGACAAGCAAAACCTCTCGCCCTCGCACTTATGGGCTCGTAACCCATAAGAATCTGCTCTTCTCTTGGCTTTGTGGCGGTTCAAGAGTCCTCAAGGCTTGTTTGAGCTCGGGTCGACCATGGCTCGTTATTATATGCTGATATTATTTCGGAGCATTGTCTCTCAGCTGTGTATTAAACATGGCGGGTCCTTTGTTTTCATTCTGCTTGTTGCGCGAGCGAATGAAGTATCTCTGTAAGCCAATGGCGTTCAGCTGCGCCTCTAGCTCCGCCTTACAGCACCCTTTCTGTTTTTTGGTACCCCTTTGAAAGGGTGACAAAAAAGTGGTACGGTACGGTTCGGTTCAGTACGCTTTTAGACAGTGGAAACAGCCTTAAAAGCGTACCAAACCGTACCGTACCGTACCAGTCAGTGGAAATGGGCCATAATGGAGAACTGATATTTTTCTTTTCCTTTTTTTACCAGAACGCTTTAGAGAAATGATTGGAGTTTTTTACGGAGAATCTTTAATGGTGGAGGAGAGACCTGTGGTAGCTGTTTCAAGTTATCTAGAGCTGTATGACTTTACCAATGAACACTCAGCTGATTCTGTCGTTTCATAATGACATACAAAAGCGCACCGCGCTTCTTTTTTTCTTGTCAACATAAAGGCAGTGTGGCGCGCGGCGCGCTTTTGGAATGGAAAGGCGCACTCGGTGTGATCGGCCCCTGAAGTGCAACATATTTGTTAATTCGTCGGATGGTAACACGTGCAACCACACGTGCCGACAACACGCTTGCCAAAGAAGCTAAATGAAAGAAGAATATTGCAGTTTGACACAGACGAGTTGCCAAACAGCGCTGATGCTGATCGCCTCCGTCCTGGATCTGCGTCAAACTCAACAAATAGGCGAGAGTTTTGATAATTTAGTGTACAACTAACAAACCAGCCTTTTTCCATTTAGAAAAGTACACACCTGAACCGCGAGTGAGACGGAGGAAAGAAGTCATAATCATGAGACATAATATTTAACTGGTTAAAAATATTGAAAGGTTTTGATAAAATATTAACAGCGGAGCATTAATTAAAGGTATATTTTCCGTGGAGCGATCGATTCGAGGTAGCCTGGTATTTTTATTTGATGGAAGAAGAAAAAACATGATTGGACAAACAGCCTCTGCCAGTTCTTAAAAAGGGTTCAGTCAGTGTTTTTCTTTTATAATCTAAATTTTTCATTTAAATTAAAAATATCTAGGGAAGGACTATCTATTTTATTGTTTTAATTTATAAGATAAGTGACCAAAAATATATTTAAACTATGAGATTAACTACACGAAATTCGGTTTTAAATATATTTTTTTTCCAACAAAAATATACATATTATATTTTTTATTGAGCCCATCTACTGCTCAGCTGTGTGGGTGGATGATTTTCAGTCAGTGGAAAGTGAGGATTTCATTAATGCTTCACTAATGGTTGTATCACAATCTTCTGACATATATTTGCCAATTTTAAATATGCCATGATTTTAAAGATTACGCCTTGAGCGTCTGATTTTTCGTGTTGATGTGCTTTTATTACATTTACATTTAAAAAAATATATAAAATATAAAAATATAAATATAAAAATATAAATATAAAAATATAAATATAAAAAAAGGAAACAAATTATGCCCTTAAATGATGCAGCCTTGGACAGTAAGCATCTGTGTTTCTTGAGATGATGAGGGGAAGGGTGCGGGGCGGTGCTGGATTTGTGCGCACTATGGAATAAAATCCAAGGTGCTCCTGGACTTACTTGTTGAGCATTGTGCATAAGCAGTCGGCTCATCATTTAAAGCTGTCACTGTTTGAAAAGTTGAGCAGAAGTTTGCCTTTCCTCTGGTATTTTTCAGTTTCACGTGTCTGGAAATCTCTATAGGCAAGGCATCACTGGCGCTTCCGGACCGCACACATCAGATGTCATTAAACTTTTTTTGGACGTTTTTTTTATAAAGGAGGCCCGGAGCCTGATATGTGCGCTAGCTATGATGTGAAAACTGGCCCAAAGGGCACAAAAAAGTCAGACCCCGACGGGCTCGGGCTGAAATGCAGGGCTCTATCGAGATCTGCTGCTGGTTTCAGTGTGGTTCAGTCTTCAGACTCACACTGTATAAAGCACGTAATCAGCAGCTGAGGTGATCGCTGCTACAGCGGTTTATGCTGCGGTTCAGCCGTGATGGCGCAGAAACAAACAGAACCTCTGCGTGTCTGATAGGCTAGCACAAAACCTTCTTTGACGTGTAAAAATAGCTTTGACCATCATGTGTGGTGTTCAGCTGAGGCTGAGAGAGAAACTGAGATGTGATTGCTGTTTGTTTGAGCCGGTGTGTGTATAACAGCAGCTCTGATGAACAGATGAACTGAACACACTGATGAGCTCCAGCAGGATCAACACTGATCTCAATCATCACGCAGATCATGCAGAACAGAAGCTTCATTATTGTCTTATTATGGCGATGCTGCTGGGGAACAAGCCTCTGCATCCAAGGGTCAGTTCACACAAACATTCATTCTGTCCATTTCCACTAGTTCAAAACTTCCCTGAACACAAAACAAGACATACTGAAGAACACTGGAACAAACAGACGTTGGCTTCCAGAGTATTACCTGTTCCTGCGTCTGATTTCTGTCAGCATTCTTCAGTACATCTTACTTTGTGTTCAAAGAAGAAACTCAAGATCACACTGACAGAATGCTTCTCTTACTGTAGTTTTTGTCTAGTTTTGAGTTCAAATATTAAAAACAATCTTAAAATCAAGGAATTTAAGACACGCCACAAATATTTTGTTTTTAGAAGCAACAAAAGTAGTTTTACTTAAAACAAGCAAAATAATCTACCAGTAGGGGGAGTGATTCATCTCGCTTTCATGAGTTTCACAATCATACAGACGCAAGACATCTTCACAACATAAGCAGATAAACAGAATGGTCACACTTTATTTTGATGGTCTTTTTGTTGAATTTAACTTACATTGCAACTTATTCTCATTAAAATATAAGTATACTGTTAAGTTAGGTTTGGGGTTAGTGTAAATTGACATGTATTCGCAAAGTTTCTTATAGTCAGTTGAGTGTTGAGTGTCAGTATCAGCAGATATTAAGCAGACAGTCTACTGATACTGAAATGGAGCATCGAAATAAAGTGTTTGAAAATAATAAATAGAAAAGACTCAAAACAAAACAAGGGGAAAGAGCTGAGATTATATATGAAACCTCAAGTAAAACAGGTCAGAGAAGGGTTATAAGCACTGCCGACAGTAATTATACAGCCACAATATTGCTTTCAATACGGCAGGGTTGGACTACACCGAGAATAATCCAAATATGGAGTCAAAGTTCAGTTGTTGCGTAATGCGTGGTTCAGACGCTGCAGGGGAATCAACTCAAACTTGCTTTCTGCTTGAGTTAAGATTATTCTGCTCTCCCCGTCGGCACAACACAGTATGCAGGGCTCAACAATAAGGACTGCCCGATGGCCCGGGGACAGTGTGAGAGATGCTCGGGACAGTAGACAGAATCATTACCGGGCCGATCAGGCCAGTGCTGCCTCGTCACTCAATTTTAATTTGCCTGCGACTATTGGTCAACTGCATGCATATATAGTCTTAAAATCAAGAAATAGTTTGTGCTTTACAGTACTTTAATGCTACCTTCACAGTGAAGTTGTAAATACCATATTACTTTTTTGGTTCCTCTTATCTGATTGGATGTTGTGAGCACGTTATTTTTTTGCATAACCTGGTAAAAACCAACACAGTGAAGAGACAACAACATCAGATGAGGCTAAAAGTCTGGTTTTGTGATGTTTTGCTGTCATTTTTAAGTCTGCCAGGTTTTGTTTTGCAGTAAAACACCTACACATTTTCCCTAACATTTTTAGAAATTATTTTTGACACATTATTTAAATTTTGTGGCTAAGAAATAGCAATTAACTTTTTTTTTTTGGTGGGGCCAGTGAAACATTTTGGCAGAGCAAGTAGAAAACATCCTTAGTGTTGAACACTGAGTAAGATTCGCTCGTCTAGAAAACGAAATGCTTTTTGATTTAAGAATTCTTTGATATTTGGACTAAAAACAAGACAAAAGTCCAATCAAGAACAGCATCATCGCAGTGCAGGACCACACGAGTGAGTAACTGTTGATTAGTGTGTGTGAAGTGCGTGTGTGTGTGTGTATGTACCTGTGGTCTGAGCACGCGCACGATGACGGCCCGCAGCTGCTCGTGCTGCCGTCTGAAGCGCCGCATGTGGTCCAGACGGGCCTGCAGCTTGCGGTGAGCTGGACTGAGACGCCACACCATCTTCAGGTTCTCCTCCCGCTTCCTCTTCACGATGTCCCTCAGCAGAACCTGCAGCTTCTCATACTCGTCCTCCCACGTCTGGAAGACCTCGAAGCAGGCCACCATCACCTGCGCAGCACACAGAGAGAGTTTACTGACACCTCTGGACTCACATCATGGCAGAAAAATGGTTTACAGAGATCTTATTAATATCACATATGTTAATATTAAGAGAAAAATGTATGGTTTATACCAGTAAGATGACATCAACACCAATAAATAATGATAAACTCCTATTGTCGAAGGACTCTCATATAAATATCTTCATTTTAAAGAGACAGAGTGCTGAAAGTGGTTTGCAGCAGCAGTGTGTGCTTTCACCTTCTCGAACTCCTCGTAGGCCACATGCATGAGCTTGCGCGTGCCCAGCACTTTCAGCAGCTGAGAGCTCAGGTCTCTGGAGATGGCCTCCACTAGACGCAGCGCCCGCTGGATGGGGTATTTGGTGTTGCGGATCTTGCGCAGGTGAGTGAAGATGGCCACCAGAGCCTGTCGGATCTTATCCAGCTCAGTGGCCGACAGCAGATCGTTGAGCGGGAAATCCTTCATCAGAGGATTATAGTCGTTCACCGTCTCCACAGCCTGCTTCAGCCCTGTGACAACACAACTAGCATTAGAATCACATGCACAGATGACAACGAGACTGGAATACTGCATAACCATCAGTGAATAAAGCAGCGTTTCCAATCAGAGATGAGTTAATGAGCATAACCTCCTCAGCTCCTGTAGACATGCTGTAATATTTAGTGTACCCCCAGGATCCTCCAAATAAAATTCAAGGCTTTTTAAGGCCTTTTTATGCCATTTCCAGTGAAATTCAATGCCAACCTCGTACCCATTCCGACAGAAGCATGAGGGGAATATTTGAGCCACAGTAAGATGCTCCTTGGCTGTGATGGCAATGCTTGAATGTAGAAATGTCTTCATTACTGATAGCCAAAGCGGTTTCAGTAACCGCTGCACAGAACTGCACGCAAGTTGGTTGGCGCTGGCGAGCAGTACTACACACGGTGTGTTTGGCACCCTTTTTATAAGAAACCAGGGCTGTAACACCCATCGTCGCTAGCTTAAAAGATTTCCTGCACCAACAGGAGTATGCCTCGCGGTCATTACCTGGCACAGACTTGACCTAGACGTCATTTGGATTCCACAGCCACATCGGATTAAACCGACAAACTAGGCTAGCTACTATCTTGCCCTGTACCTCCCTTGCCTAGTAACCATAGTAACAGATGCGCGCGCTTTCACGCTTTCTTCCATGATGTGGAGCTCTAGGTACACTTAAAGTTACGCTGCATGAATTTAATTAATTTAAAATAGGACCTTTGTAATTAAATTCAAGACTTTGTATACCAAATTCAAGGCTATTAAGGCCTTAATTTGAGATTATCAAATGTAACTTTTAAGACCCCGCGGGTACTCTGAATATTGCTCAGAGAAGTGTAGTTTGATGCATTCGGAGAAGTCACTGTGGTGTTTTACATGTATACAGACTTTGTGTATATAAACTGGTGTTTATGTGCAGTTTTCAGGTTTTTCCTACTCAGTTGTGAGCATGCATTCTTTTGATTCACATTCTATAAATGTGCATCTTGGTGTTTCTATTAAGAGTTTTTATTATATGCCAAAATACACATAGGTGGACAAACACACAGCTAATGACACGTTAGAGATCAGGGCATCATGGAGCAGCAGCTTCAAGGCTTCATCCACCTAAAATCTTCATTTCTGTCATTAATAATATTACTCAGTCATCACTCGACTGTGCAGAAAATAATTCCCATGGAGGGTTTGGAGTGTGTTTTTGGTGTTTTCTAAGGAATCTCACAGTTCTAAAATATCTTCAACTGTGCCTGAAGATGAATGAAGTGTGTGTGTGTGTGTGTGAGTGTGTGTGTATACCAGTGTCGGTGTCGAAGCTGACGGTGGCGTGGAAGCGTTTGCCATGCTTCAGGATGTCCAGCGTCAGCAGCACCTCCGGGCTCTCCCTCTTCTCCTGGATGCGGTTGAGGGCTCGCTCCAGATTCAGCCAGAAGCTGATCTCCTGCAGGGCCGTCCCGGAGGCAGGGTCTCGGTCCAGTTTGGTCACCTGTAGACACACAGACACCGATGAAGGAAATGACAGAGAGCCTGGAGAACACTCCACATCAGCGGACCAGCGCACACACTGCAGGAATTATCAGATGTTTGTGTGTGTGTTTAACACCATGCCAGCTTTTATTGGGACAAAAGTACACTGCAGATATAGATTATAGACCATTTCAAAGTTGAAATATCAGTGGCCCATGAAAGTTTCCTGCTTGTCAAACTATTTCAGAACTGGAACAAGAGGCAATTCGATGATAACTTTACATTAAAACACACGCCATGGAATTATTTATTAATATTTGCATTTTTTTACATTCTTGAAAGCTCTGGAAATTAAAAATGTAAAACAGGAGATAAGTTAGGACCATTGTTATTGTTTACATCCCTCAAAATAGTCTATACTAAAGGTATAGTTCACCCAGAAATGTAAATATAATCATTCTTTACTCTTCCTCAAGCTGTTCCAAACAGTTACGAGTTTCTTTCTTCTGCTGAACACTACAGAAGATTTTATGAGGAAAATCTGAAAACCTGCAACCACTGACTTCAGCAGTACAATCAGAAACACTATGGAAGTCAGTGGTTACAGGTTTACAACACCATTCCAGATATCTTCTTTGTGCTTAACAGAAGAAACTCAAATGTTGGTGAAAGGGTTTTGCGTGTTTGCTATAATAATAATAATAATAATAATAATATTAATAATAATAGTAATAACAGTACAGAAGTGTGTTTAAAGGTTCGATGTGCACCTTCTGTATCTCCCGGATCCAGCGGTTGACTCCAGACTGCAGCTGGTTCAGGAACGTGGGATCCTCCACTTTATCCCCGAAGTCTGTGACCTTGGGCTTCTCTCCGCGCTCGTAACACTGCTTGGCCACGTTGCTGATGTTGGGGTGGATGAGCAGGCTGATCTCAGGGATCTCGATGTTCTGCTGGAGGTGCAGTAAACCCATCTCCAGCTCCGCAATCTTCTTCTCCACTGATGGGGCCATTTTATCCCCATCCCTGACACACACACACACGGGAGTATACAGGAGAAATATATGAAGGGAGACATCACAGAACTTGTTTACAGTTTGGCCATTTCTGCAAATACAGTGAGGGAAAAACTGATTTGAACCCCAGCTGATTGTGTAAGTTTGCCCACTAACACAGAAATAATCAGTCTATAATGTCAGTGGCAGGTTTATTTGAGCAGTGAGAGACACAACAATAACAAAACAATCCTGAAAAATGTGTTTCAGAAACAGTTTGAAATTAATCTGCATTTCTATGAATGAAATCAGTATTTGATCCGTTCGTGCTTTAGTACTTGGTGGCGAAACCTTTGTTGGCGATCACAGAGCTCAGCCGTTTGTTGTACTTGGCCACAAGGTTTGCACACATCTCAGGGGGGATTTTGGCCCACTCCTCTCTGCAGATCCTCTCCAAGTCATTAATGTTTCGTGGCTGATGTTTGGCAACTCCAACCTTCAGCT
>CAIGQQ010033192.1:30493-42995 GCA_903798035.1 Danio albolineatus
ACACACACACACACACACACACACACACACACACACACACACACACACACACACACACACACACACACACACACACACACAGAGAGTACAGCTTCTGAAGCTTCAGGCTTTATATAACTGTGCCACTGCATGAAGCACCCTTTGCCCCTCAGACACTTCAGCGTAGCTCTCTCCTTACCCAACAGAATGAATTAAGGATGCTGCATATAATCCCGTAAACACGTCTCTTATAACTGTTTAGTGTGGACATGTCATGGTCAGAAGCAGCATCACGGAACCGCTATGAATATGCAGAGACTCGTGGAGCTTTCAGGAGAGTTCATAAGGTTGGATGAGACACTAGATAGGGGAGATCGCTCCGCTCGCTTGACAGTAGCTCAAGCACTGGATATAGGACGGTTGCAGAAGTCCATCACCTGCACGAGTCCTGCTGTAGACGGTAAACAGAGGTGGCACCACATCTGTACATGCTTTATCTGCTGCATTATTTACGCATCATGTACCTCCTCACGTGTTGTAGCTGCGGATGTATACCATCATCTGCTCATAAACTTATAATCACGTGGGTGGCCGGTTCAGGAGATCGGCCAGATTCACCAGTACTGATCGAGTCATGAAATAATTATCCGCCAATACCGATCTGCAGCCAGTCCATCGGAGCATAACATATACAATGCTCAGCATAAATGAGCTCTCTCCCTTTTGAAAATGAATATTTTGATCTGTTTCCCAGTGAATAGATGTTAGCGTCGGTGCATTAAACAGAACAGCTGTAAACAGCAGTATTCATTAAAATAAGGCTGTAAGACTTGAGTTCTCAAATACTTTGATGTCTTTGACAATTCAAACATGAGCTGGGAACACGGAGACAAATCAGCTCCACACCTCACCGGGTGGGAATTTCAACTATAATTAAAGGGCACATACATGACCCCTTTTTTTATATTTAATATAAGTCTTTTGTGTCAGCAGAATTTGTCTGTAAAGTTTCAGCTCAAAATACCCATCAGATTATTAATTATAGCTCTCTAAAGTCGTTCCATTATAGCTCTAATCAAATTTTTCCAGTTTTTTGCACTGGCCCTTTAAGAATAGTCCTCCCCGTCCACCGTTCCCGTCAGCTTGCCCCAATCTCCGCCCTCGGCTGCGTCAGACACACAGACACAACAGGAACAGGTGTAAGAGAAGCAGATCTCACTACGTTTGTGAGAAATACAGCAGTAAGAACTTTACCAATGACTGTTTAATGTGTTTGTTAAGAAGCTACTACGATGAGTCACGCACATGCAGTTATAGAGTTCGTTCACGCACGCACGCACGTGCGCGCGCACACACAGACAGCGCGCGCTTTTGCTAGCAAATGTGAAAGGATACGGGCTAATGTCCACCGCTGTATGGATTTCTGTTATGGTAATGTACACAATAAACCTGATTTAATGTCAACAAACCGAGATTGAAGCGTCTTCTTTGCTGACACGCGGCTGTGCTGATGAAGTAAAGCTGAAGTGAATGGCTGTAGTTCATTACAAACATGCACTGTTTTAAACACGTGTTAAACTTGTGAAACTCACTCTTGATCACATCTGATGATGATTGATGACCTTCGCGAACTGAACAGACCTTTTAATCCCGGTTGTTTTGCGCACGTCCTGTCTTGTTGATATGATTATACGCGTTACTACGGAGACATGTTAATACGCAGCTGTCAATCAATTCGGTGGGCGGGGGGACCGCACTCCTACGTAGAGTCACGGTCGATCTCAAAACCGCTCCAATTGGTCCACCGTTTTTATGCTGTTAAATTGAAAAAAAAGGACTGGGTGTGTTTATATCACCCCAAAATGACCGTCTATACACTATAACTACACATATGACTGTCCAAACAGCTTAAAAAGTAGATTTTTCATCAAAGGTGCCCTTTAAGTTGTTACATGGTTATTTCAATCGTGGGGGGTTGATGCATTAGGATATAGCAAGACAGAATATCTTACATGGTACTAGCTGTTAACCTCTGATTATTGTTTGAAATCTAACTAAGTTGTTACATAGATGATTGTAAGAATCGAATGAGATTACTATTTGAATAATGGCATCGTCTATTTGCCTATTTAATAGAATTAATCATCAACCTCTAATCATTGATCAGACTGGTGAACTTATAATACATCACAGCAGGCGTAAAGTGACATAGATCACCAACAAATGAGTATAATAAGAGTAAAAGTACTATGGGGGCTAGGGTTCATGCATTAGGGTGTAGCAAGCCGAAGGGGCAGCACATCTTACATGACACTAGCAATTGACCGCTGATTATCGTCTCGACATTAATTAAGTTGTACATAGGAAAAATCGGTATAGGAGTTATAAGATCGTTCAAATATATACCAAAATATCTCATAACTAGGGCCAGACGGAATCTGCAGACATTTTTTGCTATTTCTGCGGAGTATTTTGTTTAAAATCTGCGGATTTATGTGGAATCATTTTAGAAACATCATAACATAAAAAATAATTTACAAAATAAAAAGTAACACCTTTTTAACTTTTATTTAATGTTTACAATGCAAATCCAACTAGATCCACTTTATTTGGTAAACAAAGCAAGTCTCTCGAATAAAATTTCTGCTAAAATACAGAAAATATTACTTTACAAACTGTATTGTAAATAAATCGTATTAATATTTTCATATTAATCAATATTTTTACTGAAATTATTTTGAAAACTGATTAAATATAAATTTACACCCATAAATCAACTGAATCAATGATGGCTGAAAATCTGCGGAATTCTGTGTGGCCCTACTCATAACCTACTAAATTAATAAAGTAATATAAATTATAAATTGGAGTCAGATAAAATGAGGATAAACATATTAATCTCCTAAACCACCTCATACTTAAATTGGAGTCAGATATGAGTAAATTTGAAGTAAATCAACATTGTGCACTGGAAAGACAGAACAGGCAGCGAACCTTCATCCACCAGTAGACACTGCCATTGGACTAACTGGCTGGACCTAACAAGAGTTTGCTCACTGAACGTCTTTAGGATCAGAAAGATTCTTCTGCGTTTACATTCAAACCCCTCACTGCTACAACAACTACATCATTTAAACTGAGTTTGATCATCTTTCATGTTTCTCATCATTTTTTCTGTTTAGTAAACTTTTATTTAACATTTCCCCCATCTTCTCATGTGTGATCAGCCAGAGTTAAGCCTTTTCACTTTTTCATTGTGAGATATCCCTTACACCAGTGTTTCTCAACTGGTGGGAACATTTTTAGTGGGTCACGGAGTGCGTGGTCAAAAAAAATAAATAAATAAAATAATTTATTTTGCTTATACCGGACTTTTATTTTGAAATGCGCGGCGACAACAGTTTAGTTTAGTTCGGTAACTGAACATTTCTCTACCCTAACCGCTGTTTACAGTATTTATCGTTTTTACTTTGTAATATTTCTATAATTTGATACATTTTGTTAAATGCAACAATAAAATATTGGGTCGCGGCTTGATGACCATGTTAAAATGTGGGTCCCGTGGCCAAACCAGTTGAGAACCACTGCCTTACACAAATGTCCTGTGGTAATCCTGTGGTTCTGCAGCAGTACACCATAAATTTACCTCACAACCAACGAGCAGAGCTAAATACGACAGGAATACCACAGGACTTTCTGTTGTATAGTATCACAAGAATTTGCTTATTTTATTTTGGCTTTTTCTAAAACATTTATTTTCTCTGTAAGGTAAAACTAAAGTCTGTTCTGCACTTATTTTTTAAGTGACATCTTAATTTTATAAATCCATTTATTTATAATTTATATTTATTTTTACAGTGAATCTGAGCCACAAATAGTGTGTGACTATTCAATATAACTAGCCTAATAAAACAAAATTTAGCAGGTAATGAAAATACTGCAACACGTTTTAAAGACAATAGGTTTGTATTTTTTACAACTAAAGATATTAAATTCAAGATTTATTCTAAAAGTTCATTCATTAATTTTCTTGTTGGCTTAGTCCCTTTATTAATCCAGGGTCGCCACAGTGGAATGAACCGCCGACTTATCCAGCATTTGTTTTACGCAGCGGATGCCCTTCCAGCCGCAACCCATCTCTGGGAAACACCCATACACACTCATTCACACACACCCACTACAGATAATTTATCCTACCCAGTTCACCTGTACCACATGTGTTTGGACTGAAACCGGAGCACCCGGAGGAAACACACACCAACACGGGGAGAACATGCAGACTCCACACAGAAACACCAACTGACCCAGCCGAGACTCGAACCAGCGACCTTCTTGCTGTGAGGCGAACGTGCTACTCACTGCGCCACCGTGGCGCCCTCATTCTAAAAGTTATAATTTAATTATTTATGAAGTGATAATGTTTATGTAAATGCTGCGTGGCTTTGATGTGCGTGCCTGCGTCTCATATGAGCTGCTGTCAGTG
Source organism: Danio albolineatus (assembly GCA_903798035.1). Taxonomy (NCBI): domain Eukaryota; kingdom Metazoa; phylum Chordata; class Actinopteri; order Cypriniformes; family Danionidae; genus Danio; species Danio albolineatus. Next base: position 34,956 of record CAIGQQ010033192.1, read on the forward strand.
GCGGGAGACGAGTGTGCTTGCATGTATGTAGGCCTTTTTTTCTGTGTTTTTGACAATATTGCGCATTCACTAATACCGGCTGGAAATATCAGGAAAATTTTAAATTTTAAAAACATTGTGTAAATGGTAATATACTTAGGCCTTTATGTAATCCCGCTGGTCCTACACCACCCAACCCACTCCGAGCTGGGATCTAACCAGCGACTTTCCACATGGGAGGCAACCAAGGAGGCGACAGACCATGGCCTTTAGCATCTGTAACCCTTAAGTGAAGTTTATTTATAAGCTAATGTGGAGAGGATCAGGTGATTATGATTGATCACAGCCGGTGCTGCATTATTCAATGTATGATTGACCAATCAGACGATTCCTGAGCCACTATAAACACCCTAAGCTCCACATCACAGCCATCTTCATCTGAAGAATCCCCCCTTCCACCCCTACTCCTCCTCCTTTCCTAGATGGGCAGCACGGTGGCCCAGTGGTTAGCACTGTTGCCTCACAGCAAGAACGTCACTGGTTCTAGTCCTCACCAAGCCAGCTGACGTTTCTGTGTGGAGTTTACACGTTCTCCCCGTGCTCGCGTGGGTTTCCCCCGGGTTCCCCGGTTTCCTCCCACCGTCCACAAACATGCAGCTTAAGTTAATGGACTAATCCACATCAGCACCATAGACATGCTCCTAGTAAGTAGTTATCTCTGAAGAGCGATCACTATCTGTTCATCAGCTACTACAGCAGGGGAGTTCTCCAGATCTACCTGAGCTCAAACTCCCCTCTCACCCTGCAGATGGGAGGAGCCCCGGGCTCGAGGATCTGATGAGCTCAGGGCTCTCTCCCGGGACAGCATGCTGAACACGCTTCATAATCAATCATCAGCTGAGGGGAACTCTTGAAGGCTAGTTAACGCGTCTGCTAGTTCGCTTGAGTGCTCGCGGCGTATGTGACGTCATCGCTGTGTTTGCGGAGGTTCGCTTTGGGTGCGCGCGACATGATTTCGGCTGGCGGAGCGCACAAAATGTTTGGAGACTCGAGTGAACAGTTCCCGCGGCGCCGCGTTTGGTTTGAGGTGAACATGAATCACTTTGAAGAGGTTTAGTCTGGAACAGGTACGCCTGCACACACACCTTTATGACCCGTCCATGCGTGATCATAGCGATGACCAGATGACCAGGATACTGCAGCAGTGGCAGAGAGGAAAGGGTTAGAGAAACCTGAGGGATGAGTTTAAGATGAGAGGCCGTGGCAGAGATGGAGACGCGGGGGGTTAACATTACAGAGGATGCTCTCCCACCATTCACAGCTTTCAGTTTAATAGTTACTAAACTATAATGAAGGAACAGATGATGTGTTTGATGACTGCACAGGAATATTAGCAGCTGTCGGCTTACAGTATACTGATGGCCTGTTTAACTGGCTTTACTGGGGATAATGGTTTATTCTTTCCATTTCCATCCTTTACATGATAGTAGAGTGGCCCGTGTCCTGCTGTCAGTGATATTTCACTTTTAAGAGGTCAAACTGTCTGAGATATGAACAGAAGCAGGTATAAATGTTGAAGGATATTAATGATGTGGTGTAGTTCCGGAAACGTCCTACTTCTCTGTTCATCCGTCTGACTCTATGGTGGGTTTCTCTTGACCGCCCCCCTGTCGAGTTAAAGAACATCTCAATGGTGAACGCGTCAAATGTAAAAGCCTCGTCTGTTATCGTGAGGTGCGCAGGCAGCCAGCGGAGAAATATAGACCACTGTAATTGCAATATTTCTTGCAGTAAAGGAGTAATGGATTTATAGGTGTGCATGTGAACTTCTTATGCATCATAAATGTGCTTCATTGACACATGCTGAATCCCTCCATCATTTGCAGTGTTTCCAAACTGTATTTTTAATCATTTTCTTGTCCATTATTCTCTGTAAAGCTGCTTCTGACATGACATATCCTTATAAGAGACGTGTTTAAGGGAATGTATGCAACATCCTTCATTTATTCTCTAAGGTAAGGAGAGATCTCCACTTAAGTATCACTTGGAGTGAATAGATGCTTTATGCAACTGCACAGTTATATAAAGCTTGAAGCTTCAGAATCAGTGGTATCGTCTCATCACCATGACAAGGAATTGGTACTAGTATTGGGTGGAAACATCCTGATTCGAGCATCCCTACTATATATATATATTACTTTCAGTATGTTGATTGGTTGATTTTCGTAACGTGACTGTATTTTCGTGGACTGGAATATATGAAGGGTATTATATATTTAAAAAAATGGTCAAAAATGCTTTTGCAAAAAATTCATTCATTCATTTATTTTCATTTCTGCTTTGTCCCTTTATTAATCAGGGGTCGCCACAGTGCAATGAACCACTACTTATCCAGCACATGTTTTACGCAGCGGATGCCCTTCCAGCTGCAACCCATCACTGGGAAACACCCTTACACACTCATTCACACACATGGGGCTCTATTTTAACTATATAGGCGTAAGGTCTGAAGCGCAGAAGCGCTAAGGGCGTGTCTGAATCCACTTTTGCTATTTTAAGTATGGAAAAACACTGCGCCCGGCGTATGGTCTAACAGGCTGTGCTCATTCTCTTAATGAGTTAGGGTGTGTTTGGAGAATAAACCAATCAGAGTCTCATCTCCCATTCCTTTTAAGAGTCTGTAGCGTCTCGCCATGGCGCAGTTGATGAAGATTGAGCCGCCTCCAATCGGCCTTTACTTTCACTTTCTCTTTCTCTCTTTCGTGCATAAGGATATGGTGCTGTACGCACAGACATCGGTTAGCTTACATATTTAATCTCGCTTGTTAAGCGCAAAGATTTGTTTCAAAAGCTCTAATCTCCAGCAGAGGAATAAATGAACAATAATAATGAAGTGTGGTCAAACAACTATATATAGTAATATCCAAACACACATATATAGGTCAAAACCTGACCGGTGGACAAACCTAAGCTTGTTTTTAACAAAACAAATACAAATATGCATATAATAAATAATACTGCTGATAATAATAGCATTATACTAAAGCAAGTTGTCATGAATGAACTGATAAAGCCCCCAGAGGTGAAGAAGGCACAGAGGCAGTGGTGTTTATATTGATGGAGAAAGTAATAATTATTGTAATATTTCATCCTTTAATTCCTTGTCATCTGTAAAGATGTGTGTGTATCGCTGTACATCCTGTGTGTATTCAGCAATGTGTAAGCGAGCCGCACAACTAACGCACTCTGCTGGACTTTAGAGCTGCTTCCAGCTGGTCTATTGTGCAGTCTATTTCAGTTCCTCAAAACAGCAGCGCGCCAGTAATGCGCCTTAACACACCTCCTCTTTACACCAGAACGCCTGTGGGAGCACATATGAGCTCAAATACATTCGCTGAAACTAGCCAATAACATTCGCATCGCGCCTTACGCCGGGTGTATAATAGGGCCCAAACACTACGGACAATTTAGTTGATCAGTTCCCCTATAGCGCATGTGTTTGGACTGTGGGGGAAACCGGAGCACCCGGAGGAAACCCACACCAACACGAGGAGAACATGCAGACTCCACACAGAAACACCAACTGACCCAGCCGAGACTCGAACCAGAGACCTTCTTACTGTGAGGCGAACGTGCTACTCACTACGCTCTGTATGTATCTGTGCATGTTTCTGTACATGTCTGCGGTGTGTGAGAGGATGAGCTGTGGATCTGGATACCTGTGTGGTTTTGTCCACCCTAAGCAGCAGGTCAGGCCTCAGATTAAGAATTGATGAATCTGGTGTTTCTCCTAATGAGCCGGATGTCCATGATGCATAATTTAGGTCTGGGCGGATGTTCATGAGTGTTGATCTGCATCTCAATGACACGTTACCTTCGGTACATCTACAGGACTCCCGCTGAGAGTGTGTGTGTGTGTGTGTGTGTGTGTGTGTGTGTGTGTGTGTGAGAGAGACACTGCTATCAGCCCAGTTTAAAAATATAGATTTAGAAACATGCTAAACAGGGCAGCACGGTGGCTCAGCGGTCAGCACTGTGGGCTCACAGCATGAAGGTCTCTGGTTCGAGTCTCGGCTGGGTCAGTTGGTGTTTCTGTGTGGAGTCTGCATGTTCTCCCCGTGTTGGTGTGGGTTTCCTCCGGGTGCTCCGGTTTCCCCCACAGTCCAAACACATGCGCTATAGGGGAACTGATCAACTACACTGGCCCTAGTGTATGAGTGTGTGTGTGTGTGTGTGAATGAGTGTGTATGGGTGTTTCCCAGTGATGGGTTGCAGCTGGAAGGGCTTCCGCTTTGTAAAACATATGCTGGAATAGTTGGTGGTTCATTTCGCTGTGGCGACCCCTGATGAATAAAGGGACTAAATTAAAGGAGAATAAATGAATAAAATGTAAAGAATATATATCTACAGTATGTAATAAATATATGTTTTTAAAGATAAATGTCAAATATATTTTACCCTCCAGAAATACATTCACATGTAACATTACGAAAATAAACCAATCAGTACACTCAGTCCCCGTTTACACTAGTGTGTTTTAGTTTTAAAACGGCGTTTTAGCATGAAAGCGATCCGCGTCCACACTAGCGTTTCACCCAGCGTTCCTGAACAGATCTCCGTCCACACTACTCCACCACAAACGTATATCACGTGACCATTGGCGCACTCTGGGCATGTGTGTTCAAGTATAAACAGGAAGCATGTGTCTCGCTCGGCGTTCTAAATAGGGCTTACGGCGCTTGAAACGCGAGCGATTAGCGAGTGCTGGAACAGTAGCTGTAAACGCGAGCGATTAGTGAGTGCTGGAACAGTAGCTTGCCTCTTGTGAATATATGCAGCTGTTGTAGTAAAGGCAGAGTTTAACTGCACAAATGAGGTGTGAGAAACTATTAAGAGTGTTGTTTTAATGGAGTGTTTGATACTGCGCGGCGTAAGGCAGAAATAAAAAACCCTCCGCATTTCTTGCTAACTCTCGGTAGATGCAGTTGTTAGGCAGCGTCAGAAAGCCGTGTGTGTTTAGACCATCCTGTCACAAAATGCGGCGAAAATTCTACACGAAAGTAATTGTTTGACTGCAGTGTTTACATGTTTACACTCGAAAAGCAGAATTTACAGCGGATCTTTCAGTCTTTAATATTGTACGGATATTAACGTTCTGTAAACTCAGTAACAGTTCATCATTTTGACAAAGGTCTGTCTGTAAACACTGACAGAGTTACAAACTCTACGAGCTACTAACTAACTATGAACTAACTTCACCATCTGAATAAACAAACAAAGAGCACTGATCGCTTACCGAATCTGTAGAGCAGGACAATCCACATAAACTGCAGCGGCGTCTGTTTTAAAAGGAGACGAGCGGCAAATCCCGATTTCACCATTTCCAGATGCGGAAAGCTCTCGGGTGAAAAAAAATACTTTCTTACAGACGCATTTCTGCTGCGCACGCGTGAGTCCAGCTGCGCTCTCATAGTGGAAATGAAGACTAAGGCCCAATCCCAATTCTATGTCTGTACCCCTTCCCCTTCCCCTTGGCCCTTACAACTTACAACTGTTAAGGCGAAGGGCTTCAAAACTTCCCCCTAAGAATTGGGCCAGCACTTCAACCCCTGCACACGTCATCATATGTCATCGCCATCTCCTGCTTCATATGAGATCAGACGATCACGACTGCTGGAGTTACTCCAGTTGTGTTATTGTTTGGTGTTTATCTTCAGGAAATCACTGAAGGCGTATATTATGTTATCATAACCATCTAATGTGGCGATAAGATCGTAACTGTACTGTGTGTTTACACAGTGGCCATATTTATCTGTGTAAACACACCAAAACAACATTAACATTACAGCAGACACTGTAAAAGCTCATTCCCAGACACACTAGACATTACTGACAGGGTATTCCAGTGTCATCCAGTGGCAGAATGTTGTGGGACTGCTGTACAGGAGTTATGATGAGGGATTATAGATCGACAAATTTAGCAGTTTTTTTATTTTATTTATTTTTTAAGGCGTGACAGTAAAACAGGAACGCGGTTATGAATATATTAAAACGTGTGTTTGTTAGTCGTAAAAATTCATAATAATGACAAAAAATACTAATTTGTGGATCTCCTTACTTCCGGGTTCAGTTGTGGCAGGTGCATTCTGGGTAATTTTCTTACCCCTCCGTTTTAAGTGTGCTCCTGATAAATCTTCGTTGGAAGGGGTGTATACCCCTCGCCCTTAGCCCTACGCCTTCAAGCTAAAGAGAATTGGGACACCATTACCCCTTGACGTGAACGCGCGAAATGAGGGGTAGGGGAAAGGGGAAGGGCTAAGGGGGAGAATTTGGATTGGGCCTAAACCTTCACTGCAGCACATAAACACAACACTGGCCACCTGTGTCTCTGAACAATTCTTCTTCTTCCACTTGTTTCGGCAGCACAGCGTGGCGTCTCTCTGCCGTCTGAACACTACAACAGGTACAAACAATCCTGGAAGCTATCTCGCATATTAATGAAGCTCCGCCTCATTCACAATAGAGCACTCTGATTGGTTTAAACCAGGGGTGTCCAAACTTTTTGCAAAGAGGGCCAAATTTGATAGAGTGAAGATGCCCGGGGGCCAATAGTTCCTTCTGACATTTTTTTCACCACAAAAGTTGCATGAAAATACACACTGTTATAACACTATTTTCATTGTCTCAATTACCTTTATTTTTCAAATGGCAATATAACCAAATATAAGCCACTCAGGCATGAGCAACTCTAAACACACAATTATGCCTTTCTTTCATATCTGGAGAGTCAGATAAAATTGAACAAACTGTATAGAATACCTTACATTTCTATGAGTTTGATATCTATCTTTGCCTCATGAACATTTTAAACAGGAGTTATAAGTAATGCAAAGTGGTCTGTTATCATTAAAGTTTTAAACAAGTGAATTTTGCTCGTCTTCTACAAGATCTTTCAGGAAGACAAGGTTTGCATAACAACTACAGAAAGATTATATATGGCGGCAAATCAATACCAAAATTAATCGGGCGCAGCGGTCATGTTTACACGCGAGGAGAAAGTAAATCGCGAGCAAATTACAGTCCTAAGCGCGAGGAAACTACAGCTCGCGCATGTGGGAGATCTTCACACGCACGCGCGCGCGCGCTGAACTGATCCATCGCGTGGAAACGGGCCTCGCGCACATCATCATCTGTGCGCACAATGTACGCTCTGGCGAGCCAGGTCATGCCTGCACCACACGCGCGACCAGTTCTCTCCGCTCACTCGCTCGCTCGCTCGCTGGCTGGCTCTTCTCTGCTCGTGTGAAACTTTTTCGATTTTTGTCTTGGGGCGGGCCTTGGTTTACTTGTTATCTCTAACGCGGTTACTCTCCCTTGGTTTATTTATTCTAACAGAGCTAGCGAGCCATAAATAACACATTATGAGATGGAATCTGCGGGCCGTATGAAATCTGACTGCGGGCCGTGATTGGCCCGCGGGCCGGACTTTGGACATGCCTGGTTTAAACCAAGTCTTTCTCATGAATTAATGCCGCACACTCAGAGACGTCACGATGCACTCGCCGGTACAGACGTCCACTCTCCACACTGGAATACACGCATGGATCTCTTCGGCGTGACGCAGCTTCAAACATTCATTTCAAACCGGAAGAACGAGTTTAATAACGCAAAAAAAACCAATGTTCACTGTGTAGCGAGATATACGTGTCCTCATAGTGTTTATAGCAGCGCGGGACACATATATGACTGTCAGCAGCTCAACACGTGTGTTCTGGTGTTTCGTGACCCTTTAAGATTATATTATATAGATTTTAAGGTTGGAAATGCATTATCTTATTATAATTATTATATAATATATTATTATAATATGTTAAATCTATTTTATTGAACAGCACAGATATATATGTATATATATATATGCTATTTATATTGGCCAGGAAAATCTATATATTCTGTACCGTATGGTGTTTGTCTGTTCTGTGGTCAGTCTCAGCTGTGTTTGCTCTGCGCTCCTCACACACACACACACACACACACACACACACACACACACACACACAC
>CAIGQQ010033192.1:49289-69974 GCA_903798035.1 Danio albolineatus
CGCTGTGAACTGCAGCAGATCCTCTTCACCATGTCTACATGCCTGAACTGGCTAATTAGAAATTTGATCTAATGAGCAGGTGGACAGGTGTACCTAATAAAGTGGCCGGTGAGTGTGTATTTCCTAAATTACTTCAGTATTTTCACTGTGGAACACATGGTTTGGTAGTTTCTGTTTTAACAGCATATTAACTGTAATAAATAACTGAACGGCTCTGCCTCATGTGTCATTGGCAGTTTTATTGATCACTAACATAGTGATGTCCAACTGACTTTAATTGTACTTGATTCGATAATTTTTTATATTTTATTAAACTAGCTCAGTTACTTTTGCATGAAGCTTTTAGCTTAGCTTGCTATGTTAGTAGCTTTAAGTGTAGTTAAGCTGTATTTTAAGTAGAGGAACTAATAGATTCACACATAGCAAAGTTTCTCTGGCCCACACAATCAGCTTTTGCTTGGCCCACATGCCGCAGTGAATTACGGTACATGACTGGACCAAGTCTGGCTTGCATACAAGAGCCAAACATGGACTACATCTGGGCCAAGGCTCAGCCTAGTTAATAACCCATAACTGGGCCTGAACTGGGCCAGATTTGTTGGTGTTTCACGACTGCAATGAATTAGCTTTTCTCGAAGGGGCCAGGGTAGATTTTCTTTACTCAAAATAATTTATATGTATTTCAAAAGTGGGTCAAGACAGGCCAAACTAATGTGGCCCACAGATACATTATCAACATCTGGACCAAATACTACATTTGATGTCTGGCCAAAGTCTTGAGCGCCGCATATAAGATGATGCAACTTCTGCCAAACCACTGCCGGACGAAAAGCTTTATGCCAAATCTGGGCCAGAATTCTTTGCTACCTGGGTTAGCTCACTACATTTACCAAGTAGCGTGGCCAACACTAGTGAGAGGGAATAGATAATCCGCTGTTAATATGTTAATAAATTAGACGTGCTTATAGAAGGATCTGGTCCTGATCTGATGGTGGAATTTAACACTGCTGTTTCTGGGTAAATTACGTGACCCCGCCGCAAAGATGTTCATTACTAGCTACTGTAAATATCAACAAAAACCATGACAAAACTCATGTACTAGATGCAGTGGAGCAAAGCAAATACTTAAACACAACCCATCAGCCTAGAATGAGTCATTTAAATAAACGGATATAGCACAGAATAACATGAATAATCTGAATGCTTGTTCATCATGGGAACAAACAGTACAAAAAGGGAAATAAATCATCTCCAAAAACCCACTTTTTACCATCGACTTTACTTTGACTCTAATTTTCTAAAATGTTTCAGTTAACATGATTATTATTATTACTAAACTGGACTGACACAATATAGTTCAATTTACTATAATCTTCTATGTGAAGCTGCTTTGACACAATCTACATTGTAAAAGCGCTATACAAATAAAGGTGAATTTAATTAAATACTATTATTATTATTATTATTATTGCTATTATTATAAAAGTCTTGTATGCAATTAATAGTGTCCTGTGTGGAGACCTGGTGGGAAAAATGAGCAATGAGCCGTAATGGAGGCTTCACTGCGATCTCCATAGTAGGGGTGGGCGATATTTTATCATTTGCAATACACTAGTAAAATTTGCCCAATGCTAAAAAAATATACTTAAAATAATAATGATAAAATCTATTATTAGTCTTGATTAAAAACCCGTGTGTCTCTGTCAGGGTTACAATTCAGCAATATTGACATCTATGTAGTGGATGTTCAGGATATCAGAGATTGGGTCATTAGTGAAGGGCAGGCGTTACACCACACAAGAGTTTTATATTCGCTGTCGGTTTGTTTGGCTTGGATTAATATTTGCTGGTAGGGATAATCTAATCCTGATGACTGAATTAAATATGATGACAGATACTCAAAGCCTAATTTCAATATCTCAGCAGAAGCTTTGAATGTAAATATGACAACAGTACATCTTATAGGAGAACACTCAGAATGGCCACTGGTACTTGTAGTAGTTAGAGATTCCTGGTAGTTCCAGTGCTAAATGGTGATCGTAGTGTCCCTGTCCCAGTTCAGCCATGTTTACATCTATCTTGTGGACATTCCTCAGAGATTCAGTCATTGGTGATGGCCTTATTGCACAGAAGGGTCCGCTTTTATAATTGCTGTTGGATTGTTTTTTAGAGATTAAAATTTGCAGTGGCATTACGGTGTCTCAGTGGTTAGCACTGTGGCCTCACAGCAAGAAGGTCTCTGGTTCGAGTCTCGGCTGGGTCAGTTGGTGTTTCTGTGTGGAGTCTGCATGTTCTCCCCGTGTTGGTGTGGGTTTCCTCCGGGTGCTCCGGTTTCAGTCCAAACACATGCGCTATAGGGGAGTGCAGAATTATGAGGCAAATGAGTATTTTGAGCACATCCTCCTCTTTCTGCATGTTGTCTTCCTCCAAGCTGTATCGGCTGGAAAGCTACTACCAATGCAGCATATTAGGTGATGTGCATCTCTGTAATGAGAAGGGCTGTGGTGTAATGACATCAACACCCTATATCAGCTGTGCAGAATTATTAGGCAACTTCCTTTCCTTTGGCAAAATGGGTCAAAAGAAGGACTTGACAGGCTCCCAAAAGTCAACAATAGTGAGATATCCTGCAGAGGGATGCAGCACTCTTAAAACTGCCAAGCTTCTGAAGCGTGATCAGAATCAGAATCAGAATTAGAATCAGTTTTTATTGCCAAGTGTGCTTCACACACACAAGGAATTTGCTTTGGCTACAGAAGCTTCCAGTGTACATAAAGTGACATAGTGACAACACAGAATAAATATTATAAAAGACAATAGACATTAAACAGAGATGCAGTCCAACGATCTGGATGTTGAAATGTATGTACAGATTTGTTATAAATATACAGGTTATAAGGTGCTGTGTGCAAAAGAGTAAGTATTGCATTATATATTGTTATAAGGTGCTGTGTACAAATGTGTAAGGAAAAATATTGCATTGTATATTATTATAAGGTGCTGTGTACAAGTGCGTGTGAGAAAGTATTGCACATTTCTTGCACAATAGAGAAATATGAACTGTTCATGAGGTAGATGGCCCGAGGAAAGAAACTTCTCCTGTGTCTGGCTGTTCTTGTGCTCAGTGTTCTGTAGCGCCGGCCAGACGGTAACAGTTCAAACAGGAAGTGTGCTGGGTGCGAGGCGTCCAGGGTGATTTTGCGAGCCCTTTTACTCACTGTGGAAGAGTACAGTTCTTGAAGTGTAGGAAGGGTAGTGCCAGTGATTCGTTCAGCAGTCCGGACTATTCGCTGTAGTCTACGCAGGTCAGATTTGGCTGCTGAGGCGAACCAGACGGTGATTGAAGTGCAGAGGATGGACTGGATGACAGCTGAGTAGAACTGCACGAGCAGCTCCTGTGGCAGGTTGAACTTCCTCAGCTGACGGAGGAAGTACAGTCTCTGCTGGGCTTTCTTCACAATAGAGTCTATGTGAGTGTCCCGCTTCAGATCCTGAGAGATGGTGGTGCCCAGGAACCTGAATGACTCCACTGCAGCCACAGTGCTGTCCATGATGGTGAGCGGGGGGAGTGCAGGGGGGTTTCTCCTGAAGTCCACTATCATCTCCACCTTTTGAGCGTGTTCAGCTCCAGGTTGTTGTAACTGCACCATAAAGCTAGCCGCTCCACCTCCTGTCTGTATGCAGACTCGTCACCGTTCCGGATGAGGCCGATAACAGTAGTGTCATCCGCAAACTTCAGGAGCTTGACGGAGGGGTCTTTTGCGGTGCAGTCGTTGGTGTACAGGGAGAAGAGCAGTGGGGAGAGAACACATCCTTGGGGGGCACCAGTACTGATGGTGCGGCTGTCAGACGTGATTTTGCCCATTCTGACTAGCTGTTGTCTATCTGTCAGAAAGCTGGTGATCCACTGACAGACAGAGCTAGGAACAGAGAGCTGGGTCAGTTTGTGCTCGAGCAGTTTGTGCTTGATTGTGATCATCCAACAATCAAGCGTTTCATTCACAATAGTCAACAGGGGCGCAAGAAGCGTGTGGAGAAACCAAAATAACTGCCCATGAACTGAGAAAAGTCAAGCGTGCAGCTGCCAAGATGCCACTCGCCACCAGTTCTGCCATATTTCAGAGCTGCAGCATCACTGGAGTGCCCAAAAGCACAAGGTGTGCAATACTCAGAGACACGGCCAAGGTAAGAAAGCTGAAAAACCACCACCACTGAACAACACACACAAGCTGAAACGTCAAGACTGGGCCAAGAAATATCTCCAGACTGATTTTTCTAAGGTTTTCTGGACTGATGAGATGAGAGTGAGTCTTGATGGGCCAGATGGATGGGCCCGTGGCTGGATCGGTAAAGGCCAGAGAGCTCCATCCCACTCAGACGCCAGCAAGGTGGAGGTGGAGTACTGGTTTGGGCTGGTATCATCAAAGATGAGCTTGTGGGGCCTTTTGGGGTTGAGGATGGAGTCGAGCTCGACTCCCAGTCCTACTGCCAGTTTCTGGAAGACACCTTCTTCAAGCAGTGCTACAGGAAGAAGTCTGCATCCTTCAAGAAAAACATGATCTTCATGCAGGACAATGCTCCATCATAGCGTCCAAGTACTCCACAGCGTGGCTGGCAAGAAAGGGTCTAAAAGAAGAAAAACTAATGACATGGCCTCCTTGTTCACCTGATCTGAACCCCATAGAGAACCTGTGGTCCATCATCAAATGTGAGATTTACCTGCGGAGGGAGAACAGTACACCTCTCTGAACAGTGTCTGGGAGGCTGTGGTTGCTGCTGCACGCAATGTTGATGGTGAACAGATCAAAACACTGACAGAACCCATGGATGGCAGGCTTTTGAGTGTCCTTGCAGAGAAAGGTGGCTATATTGGTCACTGATGTGTTTCTGAATGTCAGAAATTTATATTTGTGAATGTTGAGATGTTATATTGGTTTCACTGGTGAAAATAAATAATTGAAATGGGGATATATTTGTTTTTTGTTAAGTTGCCTAATAATTCTGCACAGTAATAGTCACCTGCACACACAGATATCCTCCTAAAATAGCGAAAACTAAAAACTACTTCCAGAAATATTCAGCTTTGATATTAATGAGTGTTTTGTGTTCATTGAGAACATGGTTGTTGTTCAATAATACAATTAATCCTCAAAAATACAACTTGCCTAATAATTCTGCACTCCTTGTAGGGGAACTGATTAACTAAACTGGCCGTAGTGTATGAGTGTGTGTGTGAATGAGTGTGTATGGGTGTTTTCTAGTACTGGGTTGCAGCTGGAAGGGCATTGTTTTTGTAAAACATATGCTAGAAAAGTTGGCGGTTCATTCTGCTGTGGTGACCCCTGATAAATAAGAGACTAAGCTAAAGGAGAATGAATGGATGAAGGTCATTTGCTAGTAGGGGAATCTGCTTCTGCTATTCTACTTATGCATTGATCTCTGTTAACAGTCTGCTGTAATGAATGGCGATCGCTTCCCTGTTCTGCTCTCCATATTAGTGAACCGGCCTATAGCCCCGCTCCAGGACCGCTCCAGCAGTGTCTGCAGATCCTCATTCTGCTCTCTGTGTTTCAGACGTGGCTCCGGCCGAGCAGGAGAAGCTCTTCGTGCAGAAGCTCCGCCAGTGCTGCGTCCTCTTCGACTTCCTCTCCGACCCGCTCAGCGACCTGAAATGGAAGGAGGTGAAGCGGGCGGCGCTGAGCGAGATGGTGGAGTACATCACCCACAACCGCAGCGTCATCACGGAGCCCATTTACCCAGAGGTGGTGCACATGGTGAGTCAGGCAGGGCCCCGCGGCGGCCCCCGGCCGAGCCCGCTTTCATCCTGGAGATGCACACAATCAGCCCAGTGTTCTCCAGCAGGGTGGCGTCCCCAGCTCCTCCAGCTCCTCCACACACACCTCACATGCTCCGCTATTTACAGCTTTAAAGCAGCGCTATCACGCTGGAGGAGCATCAGCAGCACACAACCATGAAGTACAGATGTAAATAAAGTGTTCAGTGATGTCTGAAGGCCAGCAGGGTCAGGAGAATGAGGAATATATAGCTGTAGAAATGACCACCGGTGTCACAGCAGAGGTCACAGCACACACAGAGGAGCGATACCAAGTGTGCCGCACGCCTGCTATCGAGTGAAGGTCTCGGCCGTTAAATCGCCCCCTGGGGGCTGGCTGCAGTACAAGTTTTAAGCCTGCATCCTCCGTGTTAATGAACGAGACTTGAGCCCAAATAAAAATCAGGATTTAAGACATAGCAAACTAATAATGATCGATTACTGTGTTATTTCACAGCGAAAAAATGAGTTGTTCAGCAATAAACTGAACTAACCGGCCTTCAGGATCTGATGGATCACTGAGTTTTATTTGGTAAGTTTAAATGTGGGCAAAGTTAAAGGTAACGTTAGGCTGATATTTTTAATCCATATTGGGCATTTACTACATGAAAAATACTATAATCATTTATAGTACAAACTATAGTGTTTTTTAACCATTCAGTACTAAGGTGCATTGTACTTATATAAATGAACGCACCAGCATACTGTAGTATTAACTTACTGTAGTATTAACTATAGTGAACAGATATTATTTAATTTTTACAACAGTAAGCTGGGGTATTGTAGTAGGCTATAATATATGCACTTATTTTAAGATTAACAATTAAATCATTTATAGAACCTTCCAAATACAACTATGCAGCTGTGGCTGAATCCGGACGAACTGAGAATGACAGGTACAAACCATTGGTACAAACACGCAAAAATTACAATTATACTTATTTTATTATAACGTTATGTAATTATTACAATCATTTAATTATTCCTTTATTTATACTTGCGTTTGGCCTCAGTGGTTGCTGTGACGGCTGCTGATGTCATTTCTGTTTCTATATTGAAGATAAAAATATTAAAAATAAAGCAAAGGCTAATTTAAGTATATAATTCTCTGAGAAAAACGATGCTCGTTATAAACTATGATGCTAACTTCGTTAAAACAACACAGTATAGACTATTTACATTATAAATAATTAAAGAAAAACCCAAGTCACTGCTGTTTAATAAAATATAATTTATCCTTGTGTGTTTTTACATTTTAGTTGTTATCTGTATTGTATTTACCGTTGAAGATCTGTAAAAATATATAAAAATAAAGTCCAGACAGCGAACTTCCGGAGCGCAGTTGATTGACGTGGGAAAGTTTGGGTGGGAGCAAGTTTGAAATCGCTACTCCGCCTCGCTCTGCTTGCTCCGCCTCTGGCTCCACGGGAATGTCCCTCTGCGTATGCCCTGGCTCCAATTTCAGCAGTCTTTTGCGACAGTTTGTGGCCGTCACGAGACTATTTTTCCTTCACAGCGTTTAATGGAAAATGGCGCTGTCGCGTCGTCCATATTTTATACAGTCATTGGGCGATACCCACACTGAGGAGGATTCATCCCTGATGATGATGATAATGATGATGATGGAGGAAACACTAACAGCCAATCAGAATCCAGAAAACATTAGAACTCCAGACGCCACTGTGATGATGATCAGCCCTCGATTACAAGAGCATCACAGATCAGGAGTGTGCTGGAGACTAGTGATTACAGCAGGGAGAATGATGATCAGCTAATAGACGGAGTTCTGGAAGTGTGAGAACAGCAGTGCAGGACTCCAGTGCTAGTGTGTGTGTGTGTGTGTGTGTGTGTGCATGCTGGAGAGCTGACTGCGGTTGCTGAATGGACTGTTTGATTAGATTGATCAGAGTCAGCAGATCAATAGTGTGTTCAGCAGCACACTGAGACTGACCCCTGCTGGACACTACAGAGAATACACAGAGAATACACTGATCGTCAGCGTTCATCTGTGTGGACACCATTATATCGGTCCTACACTGAATATATTGAGTTTGTAGTGTAGTCCTGATCTTCAGTCATCTTTTAAGCGAGGGCTGATCATCATCAGTGACTGATGGACATCAGTAATGGAAGTATCTGCCTGAATCTGAGTGAGACACTAATATGATGACGGTGTTTACATGAGCTGCTCTATGAATGCTCCTTTCATGATCCCGTTGTACACTTTCTTTCATTCATTCATTCATTTTCTTGTCGGCTTAGTCCCTTTATTAATCAGGGGTCGCCACAGCGGAATGAACCGACAACTTCTCCAGCATATGTTTTACGCAGCGGATGCCGTTCCAGCTGCAACCCATCTCTGGGAAACACCCATACACACTCATTCTCATTCACACTCATACACTATGGACAGTTTAGCTTACCCAATTCACCTATACCACATGTGTTTGGACTGTGGGGGAAACAGCACTACCTATTGCGCCACCGTGTCGCCCCCATTGTACACGTTAAAGCACGTAATTCGATTAACATCATTGGGTCACCAGCAGGGCTCGACATTATATCACGGTATGATGGTGTAGTGTTTACTGATCTAAAATATATTCTTTTTAAATGTCTGAGTAAAAAACAAAACCTTGTTTCCCCTTTTAAAATAATATATGAAGAGTTTCGTTGTAAAACGAGATATATCCATTTTGAGAAATGTTGGTTATTTGACATTATTATTGAAGACATCAACAGTCAACTTTATTCACAATTTCTGTACATTAAACTATTACTGGAGCTCAGTGAAGGCCAGGGACACATATTCTTCACATCCAGGAGATTTTTATTGAATTTTATGTCCATAAATAGTTCATAAATAAGTCAAAAAGCATGCCAAAATGCAGCATATTTATCTTAACATTGTCAAACATCTTAAATTGATGAAAATTAATAAAAACTATATGGAACAGTATATACAAAGATTGATTATTAATAATAAGATTCTGAGTTAGTGAGTTAGTTTTGGCCAGAACGTACACAATATAACAGAACTTAACTATTTCTCTTTTTTTGCTGGGGCACCAATGGCTTTGAGCAGCTTCACTGCGGCATTTGAAGAAATCTCGTTTGAAAAGGACGTGATATTATATTATAAGAACGTGAAAAGTATATTGTACAAGCGTGATAAAGCTCAGATTTTTTTTTACCTGGGTGGCAGCTCTACGCTTCCGTAATTTATTTATTATTACTTTCGGGTGTCGACTTTAACTGCAGTTCGGCACTTTCACTTTCACTCAGGAACATTTTCTGCATGCCCCCCGTGTCAAACCCTGAGAAACTGGATGCGAGTATGAGCTGATGGAAGAGTGTAGTGATAGTGATATACCACACGCCGTAAAGGAGAAAAACCTCCGCGTTTCATGATGTGTGTGTGTCTGTGGTCCTTCACTGACTCTATTGTGTCAAACAGCCGTGTGTGTATGGACCATCCTGTCACTAAATGCAGTGAAACGACAGTAATAGAGTGATCGCGGCGTTCACACGTCTGTACTGCGCTTTAATAACGCCAGTATAATTGGCAGACTGCACAGGTCTGAGTTCACCTTCTGTTTAGTTCCATTATGACCTTAATCAGATAAAATTAATCCAAAATAAAAGTGCCCGTGTACATGGCCGCCTCTTAATCAGAGTATCGTCTTAATCGTATTAAAATCAGAGTATTAGTGTTTATGTAGATGTACTCGGTGTGCTCCTCCACAGTGGCATCTGGAGCTCTAATGTTCTCTGGATTCTGACTGGCTGTCAGTGTTTCCTCCATCATCATCATCAGGGATGAATCCTCCTGAGTGTGTGTATCGCTCCTCTGTGTGTGTACGGCTGTAGTGCTGTGGTCATTTCTACAGCTATATGTTCCTCATTCTCCTGATCCTGCGGGGTGTGAACGAGTCTTTAGTCTGTCATCTCTGCTCTGGCATCAGCTGGTGTGTGAGGGGAATCACCAGCAGAACAGATTCACACGAGACGGAGTGTGTGTGTGTGTGTGTGTGTGTGTGTTCATGCTGAGTGTGTTACTCTCAGTCCTGTAGAGCTGTGATAGTGTGACAGAAAGCTGTTGCTGAGGCTGTGTGTATGTGTGTGTGTGTGTGTGTGCGTGTGTGTGTGTGTGTGTGTGTTGTAGTTTGCAGTGAACATGTTCAGGACTCTTCCTCCGTCCTCCAACCCGACCGGAGCAGAGTTTGACCCCGAGGAGGATGAACCCACTCTGGAAGCGGCGTGGCCACATCTGCAGGTGCGGTGGAGCGTTTACACCTGTGTGTCCAACCAGCCAATCAGAGCACAGAACACACCAGCCGTCTTTTCTCACTGTTTTGTCTTGTTTCTAGCCCACATATCTAAAATCTCTTAGATCAAGAAGCTTCTTCTCGATGAGTAAAGAGTAGTCTTGTTTTCAGGAGTAATGAGTAGGGCCACACGGAATCTGCACGCGCAGATTTCCGCAGATGTTTAGCCCATCATTGATTTTGTTTATTTACTGGTGTAAATGTGTGTAAATTTAATCAGTTTTCAAATTAATCTCAGTAATAATATTGACTAATATGAAAATATTCATGTGATTTATTTACAATACAGTTTGTAAAGTAATATTTACTGTGTTTTAGTAGATATTTTATATGAGAGACTTGCTTTGTTTACCAAATAGAGTGTATCTAATTAGATTCGCATTGTAAACATTAAATAAATGTTAAAAAGGTATAAAATTTATTTAGTATATTAATATTTTAGTTGTAATACCCCCAAAATCATTCCGTATGAATCCGCAGATTTTTTACAAAATACTCCGCAGAAATAGCAAAAAATGTTCGCAGATTCCGTCTGGCCCTAGTAATGAGTCAACATTGAGTGGGTTTTCCTGAAGTAATCTTGGGGTTGTGGTTAAGAATAGAGCGTATGCTGGTGATATACTGTATTACTTTAATGCACCCATCTATGGTTCACACGTGTACTCTGCACTCTGGCTACTTCATCACTATGGTGGGCATTTCTCTCCATACCGTGCTGAACGCAGTTGACCAATCACACCAGACTGGGTCATCGGACCAATCAGTGCAGATTAGACTCACACAAGGGAGGGGTTCAGGAACAAATGAAGCTGCGGTCACACTGGACTTTTCTCCCCATAGACTTCCATTCGTACACATGCAAACGTGTCAGACGGGAAACGCAAGCTCGTGCATCAAGTTTCGCAGATCTCTGCGTTGGAAAGTTAAAACTTGGTGAATTCTGACCTGTGAAATCGCATCATATGACTGCGTGAGACCAATCGAGGACCAAAACATGAGCTCTCTGGACAGAAATTTAAATCGCTCGCTTTTTTAATGTCTAATCATCTTGATTCATCACGCCCCTTTTCGCAGCATCATACGACATAATTTTGCATGCTCAAAGCCTAGTGTGACTGCAGATTTCGCCTCACACATGTACTCTGCACTCTGGCTACTTCATCACTACGGTGGGCGTTTCTCTCCATACCGTGCTGAACGCAGTCGACCAATCACACCAGACTGGGTCATCAGACCAATCAGCGCAGATTAGCCTCACGCAAGGGAGGGGTTTAGGAACAAATGAATCGCTGAACAGATCATACGGCAGTCGCTGGGGTAATTAGGGAAATGTAAATGCAGATTATAAGACAATGACTGTTTTTGACCCTGCATGCAGATCAGCCTGCTGTTGGAGACACACAAAACCAAAATGTGACCTTTTTTAACCTGTTAGCCTAATAGTTCCTGTCTCCACTAAGCTACAAACACAAACTAGGTATCATTGGAAAGAAGACACTTTGGGCTTTAATGTGCTAAAAGGGGAAATGTCATGCTCAAAAATATAAAAAGTTATACATTATGAAATCATGAGGATAAAAAATTGTATTGTGTTCAATATTTGTTTTTCCATATACAAACACAGGAAAACATTAATGTAATGTCCTTGAAAAAATACATGTGTATTTTTAAGC
Organism: Danio albolineatus; assembly: GCA_903798035.1. NCBI lineage: Eukaryota > Metazoa > Chordata > Actinopteri > Cypriniformes > Danionidae > Danio > Danio albolineatus. The sequence continues at coordinate 61,124 of CAIGQQ010033192.1, forward strand.
CAAGTGTTTCATGAGTTTATAATTCAAATTTGATTAAAATATGCAAAATGAGATTTCTGTAAAAAGTTTACCGAGACTATATCAGTGTCCTCCTTTCCCTTACCGTCACAGGCCTTTTTTCAAAACTTACCGTCCCAAACTAAAACATTAACAGATGCTGAATAATTTGGTCTACATTCACAGTTCTTGTATCTTTGGAAAGAAGACACTCTGGGCTTTATTATCCATCATCTAGAGTTTATAATGCTCAAAATTTAAAAAAAGTTAATCGATGCTTAATGCATAATAGGGGCTCTTTAATGTTTGACTGTTGGACTAATAATCTGTCTTCAGCCGACTGATTGAGACCAGTGGGATTTCAGTGTGATATTAGAGAATCTAATTATTTGCATGTCATACATACGGTTTGGACTTGAATCGTTTATTGTCATTATATACACGATATGCAATGAAACTTAAAAGTGGACTTTTTGTGTTTGTTGAAAGAATATTAGAAGGAGAATTTTCTAATAATAATAACAATAATAAATACATAAATTCACTGTGATATAGCGTTTGCTGCAGTCTATATCTGATTTATCACTGAATTGAGCGTACTGTAATGTTGGTGTCAGAGATATACTGATATACTGTAGCTGTGTTGCTCATTTCTGCATCTCTCTGCCTCCTTCAGCTGGTGTACGAGTTCTTCCTGCGCTTTTTAGAGTCGCCTGATTTTCAGCCCAATGTCGCCAAGAAGTACATCGACCAGAAATTTGTGATGCAGGTACTCTTCAGCTTCATTCTAAGCTCATTTATAGTGTCAGCGAAGTTTTGAGTCCATAACTGCAAAAAATGCTTTCCTTACCTGCATATTTGTGTCTTGTTTCTGGTCCAAACATCTAGAAACTCTTAAATCCAGAAGCATCTTCTGGACAAGCACAGAATGTAGTCCTGTGTTCAGAAATAACCAGTCAAAATGAAGAGAGGTTCTTCTTAAAACAAGCAGAATAATGAGCAGAATAATACTGTCAAAAGGAAAAACAAGATTATTTTGCTCACCCCATTGCAGATTATTTTAGATTATGGCCACCAGACATCTATAGGAACAGAAAGATTATACATTTAGAATTAAAAAGAACAACAATGACGAACTACACAGTTTAAAATATAAGAGCCACAAGTTCATTGTTTTTATTTATGTTAATAATAATAATGTGAAAAGCAAAAAATATTGTACTAAGTAATTTAATTTACAATATAGAGTATATGCTGATGTCACTTCCGGAAAAGAGGAAGTTGTGTCAAGAAGATGATAACAAGACAGTTTTTTGACCGTGTATTATAGTTCAGTTGAGTTGTTATTAAACATTTTTCGAAATGACATCACTGGATCTCATGTTACTCGCGTTCAAACCTGCTTACAAGGGCGTAAATCTCATTTAATACTAGGGGGGGACAATAAATATAAAATTTCCCTTGAGCAATTTTTTGAAGGGGACACAAATAATACAGTCAAATTGTACTTATAAAGATATGTTCCCACAGTAAAACACTCTGGCTCTATCATTATTATTGCAGCATTCAAACTTTTTCTCAGGTTCAATGACAGCAGATTTTTCTTCAGATTATTTATGTTGTGTACGGTCAGCAGACTGACTCCTGAAGCAGAAGACTCCCTTCACCCCCTTACCTGACACTGTACATCTGAAAGACACTGCTCTGCTGTCCCTCAATATTTTCCTTCTCCTTTGCCTGTGATTGACATTAGTATCTTATTATTAGCATAAGTAGTATTTGTATTTTATCATTGTGACATTAGTATGTTGCACTTTGCAACAAGCTAACGCTAACGTTTACTAGATAGGTAATATTTCAATCGCTAATATAGCAGACACATGGAAAATACATCGGTAATCAGCATTTTTACTCCAAATAATTGATGAATGAGTCTGTATCAACAACATTAAAGAGAATCGCTTTATTTACAGTGAATAAAGTACCCTCCTTACTGTCGACTATCTAGAACCGAGCCGCAGCCACACACCTGACTTGTGTGTGTGTGTGTGTGCGCATAGTTGGAGAGATAAACCAGGAAAGTGGACCAAACCACTGTGAGGAAGAGGAGGGGGAACTCAACAGTTTCTAAACGCATTTTAAATGCGAAATGCGTTTTTTTTTCTACAAATACAATTATTTTAGGTATAGATACATATATTTTTCACAATACAGAGTGCAATTCTGTTAAAACCTATTTTTTTGGGAGGGGGGGACAACCCTCGGATGGAAGGGGACATGTCCCCCCGGGATTTACGCCCCTGCCTGCTTATTCAAAGAAAGCAACAAGATAACATTGATGGCACAACATAAACTAAACGTATATTTTCATGTTTCTCCTGATTATTCTTGCTTATTAAAATGTTATTTCACATTTCCCCCAATACATTAATGTGTGTGTAGTAATGTTTGTGCTGTTTTTGATCAGTTTTGTACGGTGGCCGAGAAAGGTTAACGCGCTGCAATTTAAGAAAGCACATGCAATAACAAAAAACACCCGCAGATTAAGAAACGGTCTTCATCAATTTGACAGCACACCTGTTACAAATTCTCACAACAACGGAAGAAAACGATCAGCAAGTTATTAAAAACACAACGGAAGAAAATGCGCAGTGAATGCGCACTTGGTGAAAACACAACGGAAATGTTTCAAGAGGACCCAAAAACATGACGGACACAGCTGAGAAACGGACCCGCCGTGACTGTTGTTCAGTGAAGTGATTGGTGGTCTTTGAAAGGTGGTCTTTAATATCCTGATTACACGATTCCGTTGTCTTTTGTAAATTATCAGTCTAATTAATGATCAACTGAAATGTTGCGTTATTAAATAAATTAACTACATCCGTATCTTAGCTGTGTCCGTCATGTTTTTGGGTCCTCTTGAAACATTTCCGTTGTGTTTTCACCAAGTTTCTGCGCATTTTCTTCCGTTGTGTTTTTAATAAGTTGCTGCGCGTTTTCTTCCGTTGTTGTGAGAATTTGTAACAGGTGTGCTGTCAAATTGATGAAGACCGTTTCTTAATTTGCTGGTGTTTTTGGTTATTGCATGTGCTTTCTTAAATTGCAGCGTGTTAACCTTTCTCGGCCACCGTAGTTTCGTCTGTGGTTGTGATTACTCTACAGTATCTGCACACATATATTACTGTACAGCGTCCTGGAGAGGATACCACTGTAGACGAGATCTGAGAGACTCATATCTGCTCAGCGCTGTAGGTTCATGTTTTCACTGTAAAATCACACCCATAATGCTAAAATGCTGTTCATTTCAGCTCCTGGATCTGTTCGACAGTGAAGATCCGCGTGAGAGAGACTTCCTGAAGACCACCCTGCACCGAATATACGGGAAGTTTCTGGGGCTTCGAGCGTACATCAGGAAACAGATTAACAACATCTTTTACAGGTCAGTACTGCAGTCACCAGTCATTTATTCATTCTCCTTCAGCTGAGTCCCTTTATTAATCTGGGGTCGCCACAGCGGAATGAACCGCCAACTTATCCAGCATATATTTTACACAGCGGATGCCCTTTAAGCTGCAACCCAGTACTGGGAAACACCCACACACACTCATTCACACACACACACACACTCACACTAAGGCCAATTTAGTTCATCAACTATAGTGCATGTGTTTGGACTGTGGGGGAACCAGATACTCAGTCCATTTGTAGGACATGAAGGTTTGGTAGGCAGTGTGTAAGCGTGAACATCTGGTTGTTGGTGTGCAGTGACCCTCAGTGTTTCGTGTGCGCCTGCAGGTTCATTTATGAGACCGAGCATCACAACGGAATAGCTGAACTGCTGGAGGTGCTGGGAAGGTAAAACACGAGCTAGAACTGGATCTTCTATGTGAAGCTGCTTTGACACAGTCTACATTGTAAAAGCGCTATAGAAATAAAGATGAATTGAATTGTCCCTGTGCATGCTGGGAACTCCTCTGATATCTGATTGGTTGTGTCTGACAGCATCATCAACGGCTTCGCTTTACCATTGAAAGAAGAGCACAAGATCTTCCTGCTGAAGGTGCTGCTGCCGCTGCATAAGGTGAAGTCTCTGAGCGTCTACCATCCGCAGGTGAGCCGTTACACAGGCCTGTTAATGCTAATAGCAGCATCATGAAGATCTGCATGAGTGTGGTGTTAATGCAGTGTGTTCTGGCTCTAGCTGGCGTACTGTGTGGTTCAGTTCCTGGAGAAGGACAGCACACTGACCGAACCGGTAAGACTGCACGCTTAGCATGACACTGAGTGCACCTACATGGACACTAGGGCTTGCACGACTGCTGGTTTCTGCTAATTGTTTTCAAAACAATACTGGAGTTACTCAACTACCTGTGGTTCAGCTTCTAGTTAAAGAGACACAAAGAAATCCTCCTCAATACACGTTTTATTAATTCATATCCAAATGCATCGATTTCATAGGCCTTTCAAATATAAATTGACAAAACTTTATTTTACTTTAAGTTACAGAGTGATATAAAAATAAAAAGCTGCACACAACATTGTCATTTAACATCTGCGATATAAGATTCCTGTATATGCGAAGCGAACTCGTGTTCATCCTGTAGGCTAATTCTTGTCGGCTTAGTCCCTTTATTAATCAGGAGTCGCCACAGCTGAATGAACCACCAACTTATCCAGCATTTGTTCTACGCAGTGGATGCCCTTCCAGCTGCAACCCATCTCTGGGAAACATCCATACGCACTCATTCACACTCATACACTACGGACAATTTAGCCTACCCAATTCCCCTATAGCGCATGTGTTTGGACTGTGGGGGAAACCGGAGCACCCGGAGGAAACCCACACCAACACGGGGAGAACATGCAGACTCCACACAGAAACACCAACTGACCCAGCCGAGACTCAAACCAGCAACCTTCTTGCTGTGAGGTGAACGTGCTACTCACTACGCCACCGTGGCGCCCAACCGCCATCAACCACTGTTCATTTCTGATTGATCTGTTCCTTGACTGAGCTGAGCATTGTTTGATGAGTGCATCGGGGACTCTCTCTCTCTGTGCAGGTGGTGATGGCGCTCCTCAAGTACTGGCCGAAGACACACAGCCCGAAGGAGGTGATGTTCCTGAACGAGCTGGAGGAGATCCTGGACGTCATCGAGCCCTCTGAGTTCGTCAAGGTGATGGAGCCGCTGTTCCGGCAGCTGGCCAAGTGTGTGTCCAGCCCGCACTTCCAGGTCAGTGTGTCTCTCTGTGTGTGTGTGTGTATGTCTGTGTGTACATGTGTATGTGTACACAAATGTGTACAATTTCATGGCTATGACACAGGTATTAGAGGAGACGGTGAATTATGGTCACGTTGCTGATGTCTTCCCTCCTCAAAAGGCAGATAACGTGACCCAGAATGAGTTTATCATGATGTAAAACTGCAGTTTGCTGTGAGCGTTGACTTGAAATGTGTAGAAAATACAGTTTGTACATTATAAAAACTGTGTGTGTGTGTGTGTGTGTGTGTGTGTGTGTGTGTGTGTGTGTGTGTGTGTGTGTGTGCAGGTGGCGGAGCGAGCGCTGTATTACTGGAATAACGAGTACATCATGAGTCTCATCAGTGATAACGCAGCCAAGATCTTACCCATCATGTTCCCCGCGCTCTACAGAAACTCCAAGAGCCACTGGAACAAGTGAGACTCCTTACTTTATCTAGGGCACTTCCACAGTAGTGTTCACTACAGATGACAAAGCTCATGCTCACAGGTGATTAGTGATGAATGTGTTTGATTACTCAGGTGCAGAAGCGTAATCTAAACACAGAATGCTGGGAAACGATTAAGATATGAACACAAATGTGATTTAGATAGGGATAGACTAAGTGATAGGGATAGACTAATATTTAACATTTAATAAATTAAATCGACTAAGCATATTAAATTAATATTAAAACACATTAATAAACACTAGCCACCTTTTAATTTTTTTCGTTTCCATATATTTTTTAGCAAATAAAAAATGCAATTAATTGTATTTTGGTTTTAATTTTATTAGAGTTATTATAATTATTAGGCTACATAACTTCTACATAACATTGGCTCTGATTGCGCTTTTACAGATATCCTAGATAGACTTTTTGGCTCAAATACATTCATACCTGTTAATTTCAGTGCTGTATATTGACAGATTTCGCAAAGGCTTCGGCTAATCTAACTTTCAGATGATTTCAGCCTCAGCTTTGCAACCACGTAATGATGTCTGGATGATATTGAAAGAGATGAGACGATACATCAGATTCGCTGTGTGCCGCACGTCACAGTTGCTTTACTGCCATTTTATGAATATTGGCTCATCTAAATGAACTTTCCATTCGATTAAAAGCTGAAATATTTCCAGACAGACGAAACAACTTACGGTTTTGCGAGAGCGGCTTCAGTGATAAAAGACGCGCACACAATTGGTGGAAAAGACACACGCACACACATAGGATAGGCCTACACTCTTGAAGGCATATTTATTATTGATGTTTTTCGCATTAAACACATAATAATTAAGTGCAAAACAGCTGAACTTTGGGAAAAGTGATAACAGCGGCTGCCGCGTTAGGTGCTTTGTTTCTCTGTGGTTGGCTTGTCAGTGGCGCGGCATTGCTAAATCAGTTTTAATAATAATAATAATATTACAACATTATATAGCTTAATTTAGTTATTTAGTTCAACATAGTTATTTGGTTTAAGAAATTTAATTTATAAATATATAGTGCTCTTTTGATAGGCGTAGGTCGAGTATAATATTTAGATTTACTTGTAAATGCAAAAGATTGTGCGCTTTAGGTTTTTTATGGCACTTTATTGCATGTTGAAGGTTACAATCAGTTTTTTATTGTACAAGGATTTTTATTATATCATTGTTTATCTTTAATAGCACATATATATATATTTATTCCATGGTGTGTTGAAATTCTTGATTGTGATTGGCTGGAGGGTGGGGTATATTTGGTTGAAGCGCACAGGTAGTTCCAGTCAGTTTTGATCACAGTTGGAAATAAATGCGCTTCTCCCAAACGTTTACAGTTACTATAGCAACTCGCTTGTGCTGCGCTTGAAATCAATGAGGGCTGTTAATGGCGGACGGGAAATTCTCAAAATTAGGAAAATACTCATAAACTATCCTACAAAATCAAGTTTGAAGAGTTTTTCAAGCGAGAATATAGTTATTTTAAAGTCAAATCGGCAGTTTGTGTGCATGGATAGCGCGTCTTTAAAAATATTGGAAGCTCCAGGCGGTCAGCGGCAGCTCCGCAAACGGCTCCCCCTGAGGGAAGCTTCACGTCGGTCAGACCATCTGAAGACCCGCGGCTGGATCTAATCTCCTGCATCTCTGTTGTTAAATCGGGATATATAATTAATCTTTTGGTGTATGTAGCGGTCAGTCTCTGGACATTTGAACCTGTATATTTTGTTTTCAGGTGTTTTTGACCGATCGCAAGTAAGTTTCATAATTAATTTATGACCGTAAATATCGCACTGATCCTGCGTGTTTGGCTGATTGCTTTTGTTTTAAAGAAGATCAATAAAGCAGAATGTTCTCCTACCTGTCCTGATATGTTCCTTCATTATGCAAACTTCACCTATATTTAACAGCAGAGATTTTGGCTGCTTCAAAGACTCTAGAGTACACTTTCTTGTCAAGACAAAGCCAGTATACAGATCCTCCCTCGTCAGAGAAGCAGTAGAAAGTTGACAAAAGAAACGTGTGTCTGAGAATGTGTTATTTATCCACCTGTGATCGGACTAATCTTATATTAGCATATATAAAGAGCACGTGCGCTCTCTCTCCCTCTCTCTCGCCCCATTCACACGGGGCGTCAGCGTCAGCGTTTCCCATTCACTTTGAATGGGTGACGTCAGGCGTTGCCGAACTGCATTCTGGATCCATCGGCGCCGCTTCAGCCGCATTGCTCGCTTCAGGAGTTGGGACATTCTCAACTTTTCAAGCGCCAACGGAAGCGTCAGCCAATTAGATCGCTGTATGCAAATACACCAGCTCCGACAGTAGCCGATTGTTGACTCATTTCATTGGCTGACGCTGCTATGACGGTCGCGTCAGCCCCAACTTCAGACACGCCCTCTGTCAAGCGTTGACGCTGAAGCCCCGTGTGAATGGGGCGTCTGTCTGCCTGCCTGCCTGTCAGCCTGTCACAGCTGATTCAGTGGAGGGACTAGAAAATCAATTATGTAAAAATGGACAAAAATTCGGACAAATATTGCGCTGCAAACAGCAAAACTATTTTAAACTTATGCCTACCTTGGCAAATGACCATGGAATAAGAGGGATAATCAACTCCGCTGCGCGTCGTGTGGTCCTTAGCCTCCACATCGTGCATTAAAATCCTTTAACGCACGGCTAACCGTTGATTATCCCTTACATATATATATATGCTATTAAAGATAAACAATGCTATAATAAAAATATGACAACAGAGTCACCAGTGCAAAATGATCACCAGTCTGAAAAATGATCCATTGCGCTGTCAGTCTCTGTTTCAATTCCCTATTCGCAGCACTGAAAGTATACCAGATTACATCGGAAGAATGAACTCGGTCAGAGAAACTGAAACTGTAAGATGATGGTCGCGCTATTTACAAATTGAGAGTATGCGTATTTATGGCTATTGATCTTATCAACCCGCAACCCACCCATAGTTAAACATCAAGTAGCCTACCTTTTGATTACCTGATCCGTGGATTAACGGCAGGACTCATGTCAAGAGAGTGACTCCATTAGGTAACGTACACTGCACACACTGTGTGTAATGTGTGAAGTCGTGGATGCGTGTCAGCGCTAGGATAACTCCTCCTTTAAATGT
>CAIGQQ010033200.1:0-13918 GCA_903798035.1 Danio albolineatus
GTCAAGGGCTGTTTTTCCAGCATCCTTCAATATATTTGTCTTTTTTTTCAACAGGAGAAAGAGATTCAAACAGTGCAGGTTTAAAACAAGTGGAGGATGAATAAATAATTACATTTTTGGATGAAGCTCTACTAGTCACAATACCTTGTGTTGCATTTAAAGGTAACACTTTATTTCAATGGTCCATTTGAGTATTAGTAGACTGTCTACTTAATATCTGTTGATACTGACATTCAACAGACATTTAACTGACTATAAGAAACTTTGCAAGTACATGTCAACTTACACTAACCCTACCCCTAACCCCAACCTAACAGTCTACTTATAATCTAATGAGAATTAGTTGCAATGTAACTTAAATTCAACAAACGGACCATCAAAATAAAGTGTGACCCATTTAAACTTTGAAATAACCATAAACAAAAAACAGGAGCAGAAGGCATGTACAATCACATTGCTGTTGTATAAACCACAAACAGCACAGAGTTTAATGTATCCTTGCAATCTCATAAGCTCTTCTGACTCCTCTGTGGTGTCCACTAGGACAACAAAACTAGGGGTCAAGGCCAGGGGAGGTCAGAGATTCAACTCTGCACTTCCTCCCTACTGCTGCTATAATCACAAGCGAGACGATTAACAGATGCCTCTTGGATGCCATGTAAGGGTTTGCCTTTAAAACACACTGCTGAGTGGGAAGCTCTTTACTCGGAGTGTCAACATCTGAGGCCGTGTGCAAACAACAGTAAAAGCTTAAGAACACATTAAAAGAACAAGCTCAGCTTAATTAGAAGGAACAGTCTGTCATTTCACTTAAAGTCCAAAACAAACGTGCCACAGGAAACCTTCTGAATTACACGTTCACCAGATGTTGACCCAGCAGACGCGCATCTAAAACTGAACAGCTACTTTTTAAAAAAATAATAATACTTTTAATTCTTTCTTAGCTGGTTTAATTTTCGGAGTCTCATTGCAGCAAACAAGAGCAAATATCTTGTTGTATTGGTTAAACAGTACTTGCCAGCTGCTTGGAAACGCAAAATGTTTTATAATGATCTCTCTTATCCTTATAAATGCTGCATTTATTTAAACAGTAAAATGTTAATATTGTGAAATATTATTACAATTTGAAATTAAAATATTATATTTGAATGCGTTTTAAAATGAAAGTAATTCATCCGGTGTGAAAGGCTGAATTTTTAGCATCATAACTCTGCTGTTCAGTGTCACACAGTGATTTACAATGTACTGATTTGCTGCTCCATTTCATTGGTGCTCAATTTTTAATAATGGTTTTCATCATGCTTATGGTTGTTTGAATTTTTGTAAATAAAAAAAAACTTTTAAAAGATTCTTTAATGTACAGAACGTTAAAAAAATAAAAAGACAAATCATAAAAGAAAAAAAATAACAGTATTTTTTTAAATAATTTAAAATAATTTGATTTTAAGTGAAGTTTATTTACAAAATAATTTCAAGAGGATCATGTGCTTATGATTGATTGCAGCCGGTCCCGCATTATTATTTAATTTATGATTCACCAATCAGACGATTCCTAAGCCACTATAAATACCCTTAGCTCCATATCACAGCCATCTTCGTTTTGAAGAATCCCCCCTTCCAACCCTACTCCTCCGCCTTTCCTAGATGGGTGGCACGGTGGCCCAGTGGTTAGCACTGTTGCCTCACAGCAAGAACATCTACTGGTTCTAGTCCTTACCAAGCCAGCTGACCTTTCTGTGTGGAGTTTACACGTTCTCCCCGTGCTCACGTGGGTTTCCCTCAGGTTCCCTGGTTTACTCTCAGTCTAAGAACATGCAACGTTAACTGACTAATCCAAATCGGCACCATAGACATGCTCCTAGTAAGCAGTTACCTCTTAAGAGCAATCACTATCCGTTCATCAGCTACTACAGCAGGGGAGTTCTCGAGATCTACCTGAGCTCAAACTCCCCTGGCTCGAGGATCTTATGAGCTCAGGGCTCTCTTCCGGGACAGCATGCCAAACAAGCTTTATAATCAATCATCAGCTAAGTGTGAACTCTTGAATGTGTATTTGATGAATGTGTATATGATTGTTTCATGAAAAACATTAGATAGAACTTTAGTTGTTGTTCTGCAAACTACTGAGACATTTCTTACCAATTTAAATACTGGTGGCATTTAGACGTCTTCACATTTCAGACCAATGATACAACTCTGAGCAAATAAGTACACCCCATTCTGAAAATGAATATTTTTACCCTTTTCTCAGTGAATATAGATTAGATAATTTGGTGCATTTAAACAAAACAGATATATAATTTATTAAAACAACATTTTAGTCACCAAACATTTTTAGAAATATGAAGACAATACACACTACTACAAAACTGCAACTCAATTTTATACAGTTTTTGATTCTTTTGACTTTTTTCTCTTTTAAAAATGTTTGTAAATATTTCTCTCTAATATATACATTTGGGTCTACTTAATTTTAGACCGTTACTGGAAGTAAATTTATTAGATTAGCTCAAGATTTGACTCATTACGGACTAATCTAATGTATACATGTATGCACAAACAGGGCTTGACATTAACTTTTTTGATCACCACCGTTACTAGCCACTAGCCATTTTCACTAATGCATTAATTTGACTTTGGCATGCTAAAATTACTTCATTTAAATTTTGTGTTTTTTCCACTTCCACGTTCATTTAACTTTTTTTGGGTATGAGCTTACTCAATGAGCATGAGCAAATGGGTTGTGCTTTCATAAAAAAAATGGGGCATTGCAATGAGTTTTCAAAGCTCAACACAAAAAGGATTTACCTTTTTTCTTTGGCTACAGCAAACTAATTATTTCCTTACCACAAATTTTAAATAAAGTGTCCAAACAAGCTAAATACTACTGTATACATACACTTTTTATTCAACAAAAAAGTTGACATTTTAAAAATATATCTTCTCACGCATTTAACACAATGCTCAGTGGTCTGTTCTGGCTCAAGATTCCAGATCACTACTTAACTCTGCATACAACAACATATTAAAGCATTATTATGGTAAAGGATGATTATAGAACTACTTTAACAAAAAATAACAGCAAGCAAAAGAAAGCATGTAAAAAAAAAAAACATTCTGTGTGCGATAATAAAAGGATGATGGCACACATAATAAAAGGCACACAGTTAATGTTAGGCCAATTAATAATCTGTTCAAAGAATGGTTAAAGCGAGAGCGACAACAACTGCTGCTGCTTACAAAGAATCTCGAGCCCTTGAAGCACTGCTTCTTGATTCTGAGAGCACATTTGTACGAATATCCACAAACAGTCATAAACTAACAGTCTAAGCTGTAGTGACGAGCCAGCACTGGCAATTTAAAATGAGTTTCAGCCAGCCAAAGTGGCTAGTGGGAGTGGCTATCTAACCCGCCACAACTAAAACCTACCAGCAATTGGCGGGTTGGTGGGTGTTAATGTAAAGCCCTGTGCACAAATATAATATTGCATAGCATCTCATACAAAAAATGCATTTAAAAGGGAGATTTGTGAGGGGTGTACTCCTGTATGCTGAGCACTGCTTTGAACAACTATGAACAACAACTAGAAGTGTTTTGTCAGAAAACTCCACACCTATATACTAAACTTCCAATGCAAATTAAATTCCAAATTATATTTAAATATGGACAATAAAACAATGTTAAAACTGTGTTATGCAAAAAGAGAGGCCTAATAAAAGTCCTTAAAATATGCAAATCATTGCGGAAACCATAAGATGTGCTTCATGTCAATATACAGTATACTGATCAAGCAAATAAAGGAAACGCTTAAAAAACACAACGTAACTCCAAGTGTTCCCTTTATCTTCTAGGCAGTATAATTGCTGAGCCATACTCTATCACTGTTTACACCAAAACCCCACATTGACCCAATGTGAGCCCAAAACAGCAAATCAATAAAATGCTAAACCATAAAACTGTGAAGACAAAAAGGTTGGGTTTCAGCAATGACTATAACACATTTACTGCATGCATTGACTCACCAACTCAGCGAACTCATTTTTCACCTATAAGGAATGAATGAAAAGGTGAAGGAGGCAGGGGTTTAGTGCCTCAAAGGGGAAATAAAGTCTAATGTTTTAAGCCAGTGTAGCAAGACCCAGGGTACGCTCTGAAACAGAGAGTTCCACTGTCCCGGCCAGCAGGAGAAACCAGACAGCGCTGGAACGACCCTTAACACAACAAGCAGCGGTTTTTACAAGTCTGCTAGTAAAACGTCTGCCTTAGCTCGGACATAATATGCTGCATAATAGATCTGAAGTCCTGCTGAAACAGACAGCAGTCACCCACTAAATCATCCGTCATTAAAACCTCAAGCTGAAACGTTTCGTGTCTTTATCATGCACCAACTTGAGCTTTGAGTGCTCCAGAATAAGGAATTTCCTCAGCAAGAAAGATTTCCTCCGAACGCTAATTCATCAAATTACGTGCGAAATTAACTGCTGGCCAGTTTCCATTAGTTAAAGACACTGGAAACCTTAAATATACCACAGAAAATTACAAAATGACTGTGAAACTGTGGTTGACTCTTGCAGCACTGCTAATATCATTTACTGCAGTGCTGTACAATAAACAGCTTGTGATTTTTCTCAATTGAAAGCTACTGTGGATAAAAGCATCTGGTGAATGAATAAAGGAAAAGAATTACACATTGTATTAAATGTGTCATGGTTGAGTTCAATTGAAATATGTTGGGTGGTAAAAAGTCTGAAATAAACAAAAAGAAATAAATAGCTAAGCCAATACGGATAAGTTTCATAATATACATGTTCATCATATCAAACCAACAGCAATGGTCTGTTTTTACTTAAAATAACTAGTTTAGGCTTAGCTCATATGCATTAGTAAAACTTAGTAAGTGATAGACACTCATTTCAAAGTAATTTAAGTCACAAATTTTCATTCATTCATTCATTTTCTTGTCGGCTTAGTCCCTTTATTAATCCGGGGTCGCCACAGCGGAATGAACCGCCAACTTATCCAGCATTTGTTTTACGCAGCGGATGCCCTTCCAGCTGCAACCCATCTCTGGGAAACATCCATACACGCTCATTCACACTCATACACTACGGACAATTTAGCCTACACAATTCACCTAAACCACATGTCTTTGGACTTGTGGGGGAAACTGGAGCACCCGGAGGAAACCCACGCATCCACGGGGAGAACATGCAAACTCCACACAGAAATGGCAACTGACCCAGCCAAGACTCGAACCAGCGACCTTCTTGCTGTGAGGCGAACGTGCTACTCACTACGCCACCGTGGCGCTCTGTAACAAATTTTATCTAATGTTAAGTAAAACCTTCTTGCTCTGCTTATAAATGTATGCCTTTTCCCACTGAAGAGCAACTTTCCCCATCAAATTTATATAGGAATGTAGCACATTAATCCTTGCCATGGCTTGTAATGTTTTCTAAAGTGTTTTGGAGCCATTTGTCATTATGTGGTAGTGCACCAAAGCCCTAAAAACCACCGGGGACAGTATTGTGCATAGATTCTAGCCAAACTCAAAGGTCCTAATAAAAATTCATTAATGTCAAAGGTCAAGAAATATTGGTTTTAACAAAATTAGATTTTAATAAATATGCACATCAACCATTTAAAAAAAAAAAAAAAGAATGCCTTTTCTATTTAAAAATACAACAACATCTCAAATTAGATTTAATTTACTGTCAGCAATTTCCATAAACAAAACACAACTAGAGGTACGTCAAAAGTATAATGGGCACTGTCTGTATTCCATCAGCTGACTAAACTTTTGTTTGCATTTGTATAAACTCCAACTATCAAACTGAACAGTTTAGTGATGGATTGGAGCAAAATAAATGCATAGCTCCATCCAAACAACTTTGAAAACTCAAAATTTTTCTTCCTCAACTTTCGCTTTCCGGAAACTGATATTCTCACCCATTAAACCCTCACTGTAGTGATCACTGTTGTCTGATGACGGCAAACATCATATGCTATATAATCACATGCCAGTGTGATCCAGTCGCATTTCCACAGGTGCCTGATCGGGGCTTCCTCGAGATTGACAGCCAGCCTTTTTCGGCCCTTTGAATACCTAAGGCCAAAGTGGGCCAGCTGGGGCGGGATAAAAGCAAAGGCGGAGTTTGCCTGAGTCAGGTAAAGATGGTCTGCCGCCATTTCACCAGTTTTGCAATCACGCACTAGGGTCCATGCACCAAAACATATATTTATATGCTTTTATCACTTATATGCTTTTGCATCACTTTTAAAATGTTCAAGTGTTGTATAAAATAATCTTTAATATTAGTTTAATATAATCAGATATATATCTTTGCTGCGTCCTCCTATTGTCCTTTAATACAAGCAGTCAAATATATGAACTGTACCTTTAAAAACTCAGGTACACGCACAGAACATGAGCATTTATAGCAAATAAACAAATAAATAAATAAATGTCCCGCTCACTTTTTGAGCGAGTTGTGATTGGTCACGTGCTCAAAAGGGCTGCAATTGGCTTTAACGCTCTGACAACGTTCACCGATGAGTGACAGCAGCCATCTATCCATGATAGAAGTGGAGGAGAAAGCTCAATCTCGCTCGATCTCGCTCACGCTGTAACAGCCAAGAAGAGAGGAAAAGTCACGCCAGCAGGTCAAAGGACCACAGTGAGAGAGAGAGAAACAGAGTTTACTTTCATTTTCTCAATCGCAGTGAAATAGGGGCTTCTGCTGTTTAGTGTCAGTGAAAGACACAAGCAGTGAATTGTGCAGAGATTCTGCATTTTTAAGCAGTGTTTTAATTACTCACACTGGCCTCCCTCACCATATACGACATGGTGCATATGAGACAAATGACGTCAATACGTAATAACTGGTTATGATCTATAACTGAACCGATACGGAATTGTATGCGTCTGCATCGCGGTGCACTGAAGAAACATTAAATTGACACCCCTAACAAAAATGGCCAATAATCTTAACACACTTCAGTCAGACATAGTTGACAGGCGCTATAACATATCTGTGTGATTCTGATTTGACTTTCTTCTTCCCGCTGAACTGGGCAAGTTGTTTGACGTTTAATTCGGGGGTGTTTGTGTGCTGCACTGAAGGTGGGTCTGGAGTTTATTCTCTTCTGGTCCAGACCAGAGTCGTAACTTTGAGAAGCCCTGTGCTAGAGTATTGCTAGAGTAATGTTTAGGTTATTTATTATAGGTTGTTAAACATGTCAAGACAATTAGATGATGAAGACATGAAGGTGGGCTCTTTTGAGTTAAGCCAGGTCAGAAGATCTCACTCCCAATTCTCTATCCAATAATATGGTCGGTACATATGCAACCACCCCACAATTATCTACAAATTGATGGTCACTGAATGCGCAATCAACTAACAAACAGTCCTTGAGTGTCCCTTTCTCAGTCTTTGTATTTTTTATTATATTTATACTGTTTGGGTATATTTATGCACATACTGTATAGCAATAGAAAATCACCATCAACTGTGCACCCAAAAAAAAACAATTAAAGAATGCAGAGTTCAATCAGAATTACTTGTTCAGTGATAAACAAAAGCACACTTGACAAAACAGCAAAGAATTTCACTCTCGTGGTTATTTCAAAACATGAGCTTCAACATAAACATTCAGTGCAGGAACTGTGGCACCAACTGTGAGAGGGGTACATAAATAGAGCTTTAACATAACACCTGAACAACCACCGGTTCATAAAGGAAGCATTCACACCAAGCGGAGATTGAATGAAAAGAGAAATTGACCTTACCTCTGCAAGCCTTGCCCCTGGATAGGTGAGAAGGGCCCCGGAAACCTGCAGCTGGATGGCCTGAAGCGCTTTGTTGTATCCACTCGCCTCATGCATGCTCCGCTCACTGAGATGACATCTTTTCCTGCAAACGGACTCCCAGATCCTGTCAGAGATGCAGCCGGTGGGTAGAGTCTTCACTATAGCTTTAGTGCCTGTGCACACCGTCTTTTTGATTTTCTGGTTGTTCTTGAGATATCTCCTGACCAGCACAGTAGATCGATCTTTCTTGTTACGCACAAACTCGCTGTCGGATACGGTGCCCTCGCTGTCACTACAGTCAGGTACAGATAACCTGAAGGGTGCGGACCTCTTAAGGGGCTTACCCTTAGAGCACATGGGTTTGCTTTTCCTGTTAAGCCTTTCTAGGCTAGAGAAACCATTTTTATGGCACACGGCACACACGAAGTCCGGTCTGTTTCGCATCTTGTTATTCTCGGCAGTGCCACAGCCATTGGCGCATTGAGGGCCTTGTGGTGTGGATACTGGCACACTGCTTCTCCTCAAATCCAACCCACAGAAAGGCAGGTTCTCCATGTTTTGGCTGAGAACTAATTCCACTGGGCACAGTTCCCCATCTGAGCCACTCAATGTTGGCCGAGGTTCATCAAGGGAAGTAATATCAGAAGAAAAAGCTTCTGCTTTCCTCTTTTGGGGAACCATTCCCCAGCTTCGTGGAGAAAAACTATTCTTCGGGCAGCCTTCTGCGTTTTCCACTGGATCACAAAACTCACACATATGGAAATTGTAGGATCCTTCTTCCCCGTGCCTTGTAGCCTCACAGCTGCAGTTTTTGAACCTGTAGGTTTCATCCAAGCAGTCCAAACTCTTAGACCTGATTTCCAAAGACTTCCACATTCTGCAGACCGTGCCCACTGAGTCTCGCTCCAAATGTACTGGTGTCTGAGGGGATGTGCTCCCAGGCAAACCGCAGTTCACAGATAACAGAGCATCTCCATTACTTGCTGAAGTCTCCTTACCAAGACTCTTCACTCCCAGCACAGCCGAAGCCCTATTGGAGCTCATGATGCCAACATGCGATTGTCTCTCGACACGACCCCTCATATCACTAGACGCCTGATGCCAGATTCTTCTTGCTCAACTTACAGGGTTAACACACTTCTGGCTAGAGAGGATGGCCTCAGGATCAGGAAGAGTATCTCATTGAGTCCGTCTGAAGAGGAAGCTGCCGCATGAATTGACAGCTGTGTCTTCTCAAATTGTTTGTCCTTCTCGAGCTAACCTCAAGACTTTAAGATGCTGAGAACACTAGACAGAAGGGAAAACAAAAAAGAAGAACACATTTCAGTAAACAACATCTCCTTTACAGCCTTTACACTGTCCTGCAAATACTCCCTGAATCAATGAAGAAATATAACACTCCAAGAGGAAACAAAAACATACTGTAACTGTAACTCAACACACTGGTTTTACTTGGCCTGAGCAAGGCTAGAAAGATTTCTCAATCCTTATCAGAGCCAAGCTGTTTTATGTCTTGCTAGATGCTATCAGGGGAAGTTGTTAAAACTGCACTTCACCACAAATGAAACATTGTTTAAAATGCTGAAAAAAAATCAGACATGATGCACATTCTTCACATTCTACCAGGATGAAATGAAAATTCACATCCACGTAAAAACATCTCCCACTCAGGAAATCACATAGCTGTCCAAAATCTCAATGCAGTCTGCAGCCCCCCGGCCTTCTAAATACACACGGGTCTCTGGAATGTAAAGCTTGGCTTGGTGGGGTGAGTCAGAATGAGATTAAAGGGGGGCATTCGCTGCATTGATTCTGGGTGAATTCAGCCCGTCAGAGTCTTCAAACATGGCTTAGTTCCCACACCCACACAGTCAACAATAAATCAGTGCGCTAACACAGCGAGGAGTATTTCTTTCATAACTCAGCACTTGAGTGCTTGTAATCAGACGTCCTCTATGAAGGGGAAAAGTGTTAAAGACACTATAATACCTCTCCTTTGTGAAGGGAATAAAACAATCAGTGCTGACTGTCTACAAATAATATGTTTGAATTTCTAGATGAAGAATACCAGGCAAAACTAAGCAACTGTTAGTTCCCCAACAGCCTTTTTTGTTGTTTTTTTAAAAGATTTTAACACTTAAATATTGGAAGTTTAATTAAAAAGACATTTTGAAAAAGAAGATTTTGACACAATTGTGATATACTGTATGTACATAAATAAACATATACTGTAGGGTTGTTACGATACTGGAATTCAGTATGAATCAATGCTCAAATTTTAAAAACATCCATGAACAATTGAGCGCTGTTGAGCCACTAACATCCCTGACTTACTAACCTAATGGTAATACTAATGCTTTTGCAAATGTGTGGCACCCTTACATTCAAAACTCTTTCTTAAGCTTTGCTTAACAACATCTAAACTGATTTGCCATAGTGTTCACGTGTTCAATAGAAATGACTGTGATTGGCCGTGAAGGTCATCAGTTCACCAAACTCACCGCCATTTATTGAGCATAACCACACATGCAGGGACACTGGAGTATTTCACATCGATCAGCTGGTTTGTATATAAGCTGACATACAGTATGAGTGATCCGGTGATGAATCACAGCTTTAAAACGCTCCAGTGTCCCTGTATCTGTGGTTACACTCAGTAAACAGTGGTGAGTTCGGTAACAGCATAATCTCTACAAGATGATACATGATTTTTTATATCATTATTCTCTTTTAATAACCTAAATTAAAGAAATCATTCACCCAAACAGAAAAAGTTGCCATTACTTCCTCATAGGACACACAGGTGATGCTTCTACTATAACATGTGCAATATTGAACCTAAAAACAAATGCTCAGAGCTTAAGCAAAGATCTTATTTTTTCAGGAAATAAAGCCATCCATTTTTTTTTTTAAGTAGAAGAAGGTAAACAACCACAATATGTGTGCTTATGATTTCAGGAGAGTATTGCTACGTTTTTATGCTACAGTATCAATCACTATCAGAAGCAACTAAACATGTTTTTGTCCTAATATGCACCCAGAATGCATCCCTCAACATACTTGAGCACAGATTGCATGCATTCCTGCTGTAGTATGAGATCACAGGGACACACCCTTGTCCTTATGATAAACTGTCATGCATCCACAAGACTCCATCTTGCTATGAATAAAATTATGAGGAATTTCTTCTTTAACTTTTTACAGCTGTTTTCTGATAAAAATGATAGCGATTCAAATCTAAAGTTTAAAGCATCAATGTCACTATTGTTATGGCGGTTTTAATTGTGCAACAAACACCACTAATAATACTTTTACAATTTGTGAAAGCCAAGAAGTACTGCAAGCCTTTATTTGTATATTTAACATTATGAGAGACTGTCTCCAATCAGTCAAGGTCATTTCCTGTAATCCTCACAAATCACATGATCATGTTGCAATGGCAGACGCATCTGGTATATCAGCATATCTGCAGAGGGT
Organism: Danio albolineatus; assembly: GCA_903798035.1. Lineage (NCBI taxonomy): Eukaryota > Metazoa > Chordata > Actinopteri > Cypriniformes > Danionidae > Danio > Danio albolineatus. The sequence goes on from CAIGQQ010033200.1 coordinate 11,288, forward strand.
GTTACAGGGATTTAAGCACTAAAAACCTGAACTTGTCAAAGACACCTCTAACTTATCTAAACTACGAGCTGCAGCAGCAAAGAAGCGGTCGCGCCTTCAGATTGGTGGGTGGGGATGAGTGTCTGCTGAGGCATGAGGCCATTGTAATGCTTGGAAATTACGGGAATTCCCACCTCCCCAAAATCCACCTCCGCACCCCCTCCTTCTCCCCTTCTTTTCTGAAGCCAGCACAAACTAATTATCTGTGCTAGCTTGATTCAGTTCCCATGCGATAGGCGGCTACTGGAGCAAAGTGTCAGAACAGTTCCTTTTAATCAAACAAAGCTGCAGGTAAACATCATTAGCTATGTTTCCATCCAAAGATGCAAATTAAATGTATGCAAAAAACTGGAATATCACTAAAAAGATTAGCAAATAAAAGCAGCGTTTCCATCTGATGAGTCACAAAATCGTCATTTCCTGATTAACTGGTGCCAAATTTCAAAAGTAAAAATGGAATTTGCTGCAGTAGGAGAAGCTGCATGAATATGTTCTTTATTTATTAAATGACTTGCACCTTAGAAGACAATGGCAACATGCAGTTAACACGTGGTGGCGTTTGAAGGCATGAGACACGGAGCTCTTTATTTTTATTCCCCTACCCCTTGAAACAGAGTGTGAACCGGAAGGGCTTCAAAATTTACCCTTAAAGGCTGATTTATACTTCTGCATCAAGCGCATGTGTATGCTCGCCGTGGCTGAAGCACACCTCTCAAAAAAAAAAACGTCACTACACGTCACAACAATGCATAGTGCAAGCTCTGTGATTGGTCGGCTTGGTGGTACTGACGAGTGTGGGCATAAGAGCCGCACGAACCCGTAGGAGCGAGTTTACAAGTGTCGAATCCCGTGAAGGAGCTCCAGATGGAAACTTTTGCTTTGAGTTTACCTTATGATTAAAGTTGTTGCACGTCTGCCGTTGCAGCACCAGAATGAGCGAGTTTTGAGTCACTTTCAGTGTTTAGAAAAAAACAAAAAAGCATGACAGTAAAACACAAACACGGTTTTGAATGTGTTAAAACATATGCTGTTTGTTTTAAAAATCCGTAATAATGACTAGGCCTGTCACAATAATCAATATATCGACTTGTCGCACAACACATGGATATGACCTCAATCATTTTGGTGATGCAATATATATCGCTCATCCATAAGAACTAATTCTGGCAACAATTTAGCTGATTGTGCAGGATCTCTATCTTTACTGGAGGTGTCAGTGTGGTTAAAAACAATGTATTATTTACTATAAATGACTTTATTATATTTTCATGCAGGTGTCTGACAACTGAAAATAGATCACTTTTTTGTTAACATTTATTATTATTATTTATTTATTTAGGATATGTGTTTTCACATTCTGATTCCAATGTCTAATTATTATATGGGTAAAATGACTCATTAAATTAAATATTCTTAAGAATAAAATGCTATTGTTTTTTTGGAGAAGTGTACTTGCATTGTGCTATCATACACTCTTAAAAAAAAAAGGTTCCTTGAGGTTCTATATAGAACCCTAGGGTTCTATACTTGGCCAGTAGAACCTTTTACCCAAAAAATGGTTCTATTTAGAACCCTTTGAGTGCAAAGAACCTTTTTGATTAAAATGGTTCTATAATGTGAGATTCATGACATAATTATATAGTAAAGATTATAAATAATAATAAGCTATAACACAGAGAGACAAAGCTTTTTGAGTCAAAACCTAATAAAATGACTGCTATGGTTAAAAACCTGATCAATGTATGATGGGATTTTTGTTTCATGCAGGTTTGTACATTACCATATAACTAATATTTATATATGCTTAATATTTAAATTTTTTGACAAATTATTTTGTGAAATTAATTAAATAACCAGTTTATTCAGACTGTACAGTGTGTTGTTATGGTTTAATAAATTATTTTAAACTAATAATCATGAAAAAGCCCTCTGGTGACGTCATTCATTTGTGGACTGGTGGTGACGAGCCTGGAGAGTGACGGTTAATTTTTGAAAAGGAGAACTCCGCTTTTGCAGCTCCATCATTCAGGTACGTTATTACTCTTTTAAAACTATAATAATGAAATATTTTGTATTACGGGGTAATGTTTCTCTTCCCTTGTCTTATATGGTGACAGACTGAATAAGGGGTAACGTTAATATGGATTAATACTGTGCTTGTAACTTTCTGATGGATTTCTGTCGTCAGCCTTCGGTTCAGGAATCTGTGTTAAGCTGACTTTGCTCTGCTTTTTGTTCGAAATAAGTTACAGTTTCGCTTTATTTGTTTGTCAGTATTAATTAAAACATCAATAACAATAAAACAGGTGCGTTATTTGAAGGCGAGCTCCGTGAGGCAGCGTGAAGCGCGTGCACACTCTTTTAATGGTAACTTCATATGAGTCGATTTCCGCTTTCGTGCAGTTTTTATCTCCAACCTTGAACAAACGAGTACTTCCAGCTTGCTCGTGTGTGAGTTTAGCCCAGTTTAACTCGGGCTAAACTCTGTAAAGTAGTGTACACGGCGGCTAGTCTGCATTAAAACCTCAAGGGAACATGCCGCGCTCGCGCCCGCCCGAGTCTATGCACGCGCCCGCCCGAGTCTATGCACGC
>CAIGQQ010033214.1:0-15225 GCA_903798035.1 Danio albolineatus
TTTATTTTTTTCCCCAATTTCTGTTTAATGGAGAGATTTTTTTCAACACGTTTCTAAAGATAATAGTTTAAATAACTCATCTTTAATAACTGATTTATTTTATCTTTGCCATGGTGACAGTAAATAATATTTTACTAGGTATTTTTCAAGACACTTCTGTACAGCTTAAAGTGACATTTAAAGGCTTTACTAGGTTAATTAGATTAACTAGGCGGGTTAGGGTAATTAGGCAAGTTATTGTATAATAATGGTTTGTTCTGCAGACTATCAAAATAAAGAATAGCTTAAAAGGGCTAATAATTTTGACCTTAAAAAAAATTAAAAACTGCTTTCATTCAAGCTGAAATAAACAAATAAGACTTTCTCCAAAAGGAAAAAATATTATCAAACATACTGTAAAAAGGGCGTCACGATGGCGTAGTGAGTAGCACGTTCGCCTCCCAGCAAGAAGGTTGCTGGTTCGAGCCCCGGCTGGGTCAGTTGGCATTTCTGTGTGGAGTTTGCTTCTGCTCTGACTTCAACTGTATATGTGTGTGTATATATAGATATAGATATAGATATAGATATATTCATTAATTTTCTTGTCGGCTCAGTCCCTTTATTAATCCGGGGTCGCCACTGCGGAATGATCCGCCAACTTATCCAGCATTTGTTTTTACACAGCGGATGCCCTTCCAGCCGCAACCCATCTCTGAGAAACATCCATAGATTCTCATTCACACTCATACACAACAGACAATTTAGCTTACCCAATTCACCTGTACCGCATGTCTTGGGACTTGTGGGGGAAACCGGAGCACCCAGAGGAAACCCACGCAACCACGGGGAGAACATGCAAACTCCACACAGAAATGCCAACTGACCCAGCCGAGGCTCGAACCAGCGACCTTCTTGCTGTGAGGTGAACATGCTACTCACTACGCCACCGTGGCACCATATATACACATATATATATATATAAGATTTATATATATATTATATGATATTGATGTCCAAAGACATGTGGTATAAAGGTGAACTGAATAAACTAAATTGGCCGTAATGTTTGTGTGTGAATGAGTGTGTATGAATGTTTGCCAGTACTGGGTTACAGCTGGAAGGACATCCGCTGTGTAAAACATATTCTGGATAATTTGACGGTTCCTCTGTGACCCCTGATGAATAAAGGGACTAAGCTGAAGGAAAATGAAGGAATGAATGAATGAATGAATGAATGATATTGCATATTGCGAATTACTGTACTGTAGAAATAAAAGGATGATGTCTATGCCATGTTGACTCGAAAGTTCAGTAAGTTTAAATTTTAGGTGCACTATTGCTTTAAGGAAACAATAAATCTGTTGAGTCCAATGAATATATTATGAACAACCATGGAAAACTAGGTCATACACTCCAGTAACATATTTTACACCTCAACACCAGTGTGGTTTACTGTCATGCCTTTCAGCTGAATCTCAAAGCCTTGTTTTGGTGGATGGGTATTTGCATATGAAGCAAAAATTACATCACAGCACATTTCTTACAGCTCTCAGGCGGGTTTTATACCTCAAATGTGTATTTTCCATGGCAAACCTGTTTTGCTTTCACTTTGAAAGAGTTACAATCTTATACAGTGGCTCACCCCACAAGAAAAAATGACTTTATAGGTTGGTTTTGGATGGAGTCCTTTAAGAGCCGAAAGCAGCATCTCAGAGCTGCATGATTTACAAAGGACATTTACAGGACCAGAAAGAAAACAGCGAGGACTAGTAAAGGGAGCAGTTTGGCACTGTTATGAAAGCTCTTGTTCAGCTTTCTGAACTCTTTATAAAGTTATATAACCATGTAGATTTTTTATACACATGCAAACCTATAAGCCTGCTTGACTTAAAATTGTGGACAATGCATCTCCACTTTTATCTATTGTAAGAATGTGAAGCCGAAATGACCCACTAATGGCCGCCGCCATGTTGCGTTGACGATGTCACTTGGAGCCACTGTCCATAAAATTGTAATTGTTGCTGAATCAAAACTCATTCCAAACTCAAGCGTAATCATTCATTCATTTTCTTTTCGGCTTTGTTCCTTTATTAATCAGGGGTCACCACAGTGGAATGAACCCACAACTTATTCAACATGTGTTTTATGCAGTGGATGGCCTTCCAGCCAAAACCCAGCTCTGGGAAACACCCATACACTCTTACATTCACACCCACACATACACTACAGCCAATTTAGCTGATTCAATTAACCTATAGCACATGTCTTTGGACTTTTGGGGGAAACCGGAGCACCCGGAGGAAACCGACACCAACACGGGGAGAACATGCAAACTCCACACAGAAATGCCAACTGACACAGACGGGGCTTGAACCAGCAACCTTTTTGCTGTGAGGCGACAGTGCTACCCACTGTGCCACCGCGTCGCAAGCATAATCATAATTAATTAAAAAGAAAACATTCATATCTGCTAACTAACGATCATCCGCTTTTCCACATACGTTCACAGAAAACGTTCATATATTCATGCATTTTTATATTCATTTACACAACGTCACTACTTTTAAAATCTAAAATTATTTTGTTGATTGGCTCATGTCTCGTTAGTTTTAATTGCGAGGGTGAGGTTTATAAACAATACTACAGCCAGCCAGCAAGGAGTAATTAAAAATAACTTCATATTTCAGGGTCTGTGTAGCAGCTGTAATACAGCAAACAATTGCTTACATTTAAAAAGGTCACAAAACACATTTTTTGAGCTGTTGACAGTCATATATGTGTCCCACTCTGTTATAAACACTATTAGGACACAAATATTTCATTAAAGAGGGGAAATTGGTTGTTTTTGCATTATTTCGAGCAAATTCGTTCTTGCGGTTTGAAACGAATTTTTGAAGCTGCGTCACGCCGATGAGATCCATGCGTGTATTCCAGCGTGGAGAGTGGACATCTGTACCTGCGAGAGCATCGTGACGTCTCTGAGCGTGCAGCATTGATTCATGAGATAGACTTGGTTTAAACCAATCAGCGCGTTCTGTTGTCGTGTTGCCAAAACAAGTGGAAGAAGAAGAATTGTTTGCAGACACAGGTCGCCAGTGTTGTGTTTATAAACGTGCTCCAACGAAAGTTTTGCTTTCATTTCCCCGCTATGAGAGCACAACTGGACTCACGGTGGACAGTGCACAAGACAGAAATGCGTTTGTAAGGCACATTTTTACCCGAGATCTTTCCGCATCTGGAAATGGTGAAATCCCGATTTGCCGCTCGTCTCCTTTTTAAAAATCAGCCACAATCCAGGTAGTGTTGATTTTCCTGTCTCTACAGATGTGGTAAGTTAGAGAATGCTGCTCTCCCACTGTAAACATATAGACACCCTAATCAAATGGTTACCGTTGTGTAGAATTTTCGCCACGTTTTGTGACAGGATAGTGTATACACACACGGCTTTCTGACGCTGCTTACAGAGGGTGTCCAAGTTACCGAGAAGTGCAGAGGTTTTTTTTTCTTAACATACGCCTTGCGGTCTAACACACTTCATCAAGTCTGCACTCCTCCAGCAGTTACTCACATTTAATATCTCGTTTGTCACAAGGGACACGCAAGAAATCTTCCTGAGCAAAAGTGAAAGTGCCAAACTGCAGTTACAGTCGACAAATTAATAATTGGCAAATAATTGGATGACTGATGTCCTTGTAAACACAGTCACTGTCTTTCTCCCCATGTGTGTGTGTTTGTGTGTTGCCTGTTTAAAAAAATCAGCTCATGTCCAAATAGAAACTCCCATTTTTATGCAAAATCTTCCCTCATTCCCTCCCCTGACACTCCCAACTAAACAGAACTGGACACACCCACTTTCCTGAGCTTTTCCAGACTGTAGGTGTGAAAACAGCCTGCTGAGACAGGGAGGTTTTGTGGCCCTTTAAAGGTGCACTTAATATTTTTTGTTGAGTGGGTAGATATGGCAATTAACAACTCATACTGACACCTAGTGGTGTGGATGTAGCATCACACAAACATTAGCAAACATCATGTCTTTTGTTTTATTCTTTTTGGAAAGACCATAATAATGCATCTAATAAATAAATAAATAAATAGTCCCTTAGTCCCTTTATTAATCTGGGGTCGCCACAGCGGAATGAACCGCCAACTTATCCAGCATATGTTTTACACAGCGGATGTCCTTCCAGCTGCAACCCATCTCTGGGAAACATCCATACAATCTCATTCACACACACTACGCACAGTTTAGCTTACCCAATTCACCCATACCACATGTCCTTGGACTTATGGGGGAATATTTATTTATTTATTTATTTTTATTAATTTTTTTATTCAGCTAAATATATTAAATTCAAGTTTACTTGTTAGTGCTTTTCGCAATAATTATCATTCCAAAGCAGCTTCACAAAAAGGCCACATTATTACATTACAGTCGAAAACAGAACAGTTAAGGGGTTGTGTATAAGTTTGGCAGTATATAAACATATTTACCCTGCAGTTATACAGGCCTATATAGTGTCCATCAAAAAGAAATAATATTTACCTGTGTTGATTAGTGAATTTGAGCATGAAGTGTTTGTTGTCCTTGAAGTTCTCAGATGGTTGGCATCATCTCTTCAAGTCCTCATAGAGTTGGCATCATCTCATCACAGGTCTTGGATCTGATCGAGTGGCACTCCACAATCTACAGGCCCTGGGAAATAGAGAGCAAAGAAAAGAATTAGCGTAGCTGCTGTTCTTTATTTATTTGCACAAGAGATATTATTTCATACCTGCCAACATTTCTGTTTTTCCCAAGAGTCTCCGTATTTTACACCCATCCCCCACCACCCTCTCAGAAAATTCAGGTAATTTCTATGGCCAGATCTTTGTTTTAACATTTTTTTTTTTTTTTTTACATTTTTTTACCTCAATCTGGCAACATACGTTACAACCCAGTTGTGTTTTTAAGTTCTACGCAGGTGGTCGATGGAGAGATGTGGGATTTAAATGCCGACATCAGTACACAGCAAATATTGAGGTGTTGAACTTCTGGTGTAAGCCATTGTAGTGTTATAGTGTTAAAATCCAAGTGTACATTTACTGTTTTTAACGCTGATGGGGGTTAAATTGTGACTTTAACAGTGTGCATTTCTGGGGTTGCCTTTCCATACTCCTCATCGGTCTTAATTGCACATACGGGACCTTGAGGTGACCGAGTCAATACGGTCAACGTGGTAGTATAAAATAATATATTCTGCTTAAGTGTATATATTTAACCCTTTTTTTAAGTGTAACTTATACTCTGGGCTGGTGGGACTCGTATATACACCAGAAGAGAGTGTAATTTAACGCCTGTGGAGTTATATGTACACTGGTCAATTTGCCCTGCAGGTGTTAAAGGGCACATACATGACCCCTTTTTTTATATTTAATATAAATCTTTTGTGTCAGCAGAATTTGTCTGTAAAGTTTCAGCTCAAAATACTCATCAGATTATTAATTATAGCTGATTTAAGTCTCTGTATTATAGCCCTAAAGAGCTTTTTGCTGTTTTTGGGTCTGCGCCTTTAAGAATAGTCCTCCCCGCCCACCGTTCCCGTCAGCGTGCCTTAATCTCCGCCCTCGGCTGCGTCAGACAGAAAGACTTAACAGGAACAGATGTAGCAGGAAGCAAATCTCACTACGTTTGAGAAATACAACAGTAAGAACTTTACCAAAGTTTAATGTGTTTGTTAAGGAGTTGCAACGATGAGTCACACACAAGGCAGTTAGAGTTCGTTCACGCACGTACGCGCGCGCGCGCACACACACACACACACACACACACACAGACAGACAGCGCGCGCGTTTGAGATTTGCACTGCTTTGGCAAGCAAATGTGAAAGGATACAGGTTTATCCACTGCTGTATGGATATCTGTTCTGTCAATGTACACAATAAACCTGATTTAATGTCCACAAACAGAGATTGAAGCGTATTTTTTGCTGACACGCGGCTGTGCTGATGAAGTAAAGCTGAAGTAAATGGCTGTAACTCATTAACATGCACTGTTTTAAACACGTGTTAAACTTAAACTCACTCTTGATCACATTCGATGATGATTGATGACCTTCACGAACTGAACAGCCCTTTTATTCCCGGTTGTTTTGCGCACGTCCTGTCTTGTTGATATGATTAGACGCGTTACTACGGAGACATGTTAATACGCAGCTGTCAATCAATTCGGTGGGCGGGGGGACCGCACTCCTACGTAGAGTTGCGGTCGATCTCAAAACCGCTCCAATTGGCCCACCGTTTTTATGCTGTTAAATTGAAAAAAAAGGACTGGGTGTGTTTATATCACCCCAAAATGACTGTCTATACACTATACCTACACATATGACTGTCCAAACAGCTTAAAAAGTAGATTTTTCATCAAAGGTGCCCTTTAAAAATGTGTAATGTGGTGTGCATTTTTACACTTAGACTGCAGAGTACTACAATAATACACTGTAATACACTGCAGAGGTGCATATATTCAACACTTTTGAAAGTGTAACCTGGACACTTGGCTGGTGGGACTCATTTAGACACCAGGAAAGTGTTAAATTCACACCTGTGGTGTAAAATGTACACTGGCAAATTTGCTGTGTAGTAATAGAGCATTTTGAGGGATGTAAAGAAAAACAATGGTCCCAACGCATTTCCTGTTTTACATATTTAATTTCTATAGCTTTTGAAAATCCAAAAACAACCACATATTGATAAGTAAAGTTATGATAGCTGTTTTGACATTAATCTATAACTGAACTGTCTCTTGTTATATGAAATAGCTTGGTAATAAGCAGGAAATGTTAATGGGCCAATGACACATACAAAGACACACACCCCATTCAGACTTTGATTGTAAATTACCAAAGCAAATGTATTTTTTTGTATTATTGTTTTGCTTAATTGTAGCAAAAGAAACATTGATTCCACAAGGACTTTAAGGAACTACGAATGGTTCTGTTATGGCATCATATAAAAATAGTATTTTGGAATCTTGGAATTTTTAGTTAATTAAGTTAATTAAGAGTATAATGATAGTTTTGTACAAAAGATTCCATGAATATTCAAGGTTCTCCATTCAACCAAACGTGCCAAGAATCATTACCTTTAAAATAAATTGTTCTAGTGTTTTAAAAAAGGCGGCACAGTGGCTCAGTGGTTAGTGATGTCATCTCACAGCAAGAAGGTCGCTGGTTCGAGTCCTGACTGGGTTAGTTGACATTATTGTGTGGAGTTTGCATGTTCTCCCCATGTTTGCGTGGGTTTCCTCTGGGTGTTCCGATTTTCCCCAGTCCAAAGACGTGGTATAGGTGAATTGAATTAACTAAACTGGCCATAGTATGTGTGTGCATGCGAGAGTGTATGGATGTTTCCCAGCACTGGTTGCAGCTGGAAAAGCATCCAATGAGTAAAACATTTGCTGGATAAGTTGGCGGTTCATTCTGCTGTGGAAACCCTTGATGAATAAAGGGACTAAGCCAAAGGAAAATTAATTAATTAATTAATAGTGGTAAAAAAATGAGGTTTCTAATGGTGATTTACATCATTTCATCATTTCTTAGTATGAACAACATTTTAATAATGTAATAATAATATTAAAAAAAAAACTTTTACAATATAAAGAACCATTTATAACATAAAAATACCAAAATATGTCCTTCAAACCTGCTGTGTCATCAGTTTTATGGTAACACACTGCTGAACTGACTATAAAAAACGGAGAGGGATTTTTAAGGAATGCATCTCACACTTTAGCAGGTACGTCATTCTCTCAAGTGATGGAGACGAATTGGCGACTGCACCTCTGCGGTGATCTCCAGCGGGTTCAGGTGAAGGTTATTCCTTTCTGCTGTTTAATAGAGGAAGATTGGGAAAGCTCTCTGCTGTAGCGCACAATAAACCCACTGAGCAGCCATATGTCAGATCAGCAGTGCGCTCACTGTGGGCCAGGAGGACCTCAAGGTCTTCTGGATCTTCTCCGGCATTGACTAATATCCATTATTGTGGGTCTAAAGCATGAGTGGGCTTTATGGGACATGGCTGTGACAGGAGCCAGTGGAATCTGCCTGGAAAATGGAGCGGTAGACTGTCATAGTGGTCAGACACAGCGACAGCAGAAATCCTCATTATACAGCGTTTCATAGACAATGTGTCTCTCCTGAAGGAAACACATCCCCCTCTAAATCCACTCACAGCACGGAAGAAACAGGTAAAAGATTGTGATTATAAGACAAAAAGTTCTGCACAATGAAGATAAAAAAGTAAAAATGTATTTGCTGTAAACTAGGCGATGTTTATAGCATAAAAAGCTAGTTTTAAACACATTAAAGGGAAAGAAAAGGGATTTCTTTCTCTTGAACACAAAAGGTATTTGAAGAAAGCGAATAACCTAACTAAAAACATCAGCATTCAGCATTCTTCAAAATATCTCCTTTTGTGTTTTTTGATGATGACTGATCATCAATAAATCAATGTTTTAAATATCTGTGTCAATATGAGTATTGACAACTTATCATTGTATATCTGTTAAATACTATATGAAATCGGATCAGTTAATTGTAGCATGTATCAGAGCTGATTAATCGAAAAAAGATCTTGATTCAACCCTACTTGATCTTAATTCAGCTTTTCAATGATTCAGCCAATAATAATTTCAAGGTCAGAGAAGCATAAAGGCGGTCACACAAGTCTTCACAGCAACATGGACAACAACCATGTTCAGTAAATGGCTTTACAATTGTCACATGCTGCATTTATAAGGTATAATTCACCCCCAAAAAATGTAACTTCTGTCTTAATGTCCAGCTAAGACCAGGCTGGAAATGGCTGGAAACCAGCCTGAAAAGGGTCAAAACCCCTCTAAAACCAGGCTGGTCAATCAGCTAAAACCAGCTTAGGCTGGTTTAAGGTTTTTTTTTTTTTTTTTTTTTTTGCAGGGTAATGACAAATTAATCTAGTAATGTTGTCAATGTCAAATGACAAGCATACGTCTCAAACATAATAATTCAACATTAGAATTCTGAATAGAGTGACTCCGGCTGGGTCAGTTTGGCGTTTTCTGTGTGGAGTTTGCATGTTCTCCCCGTGGTTGCGTGGGTTTCCTCCGGGTGCTCCGGTTTCCCCCACAAGTCCAAAGACATGTGGTATAGGTGAATTGGGTAGGCTAAATTGTCCGTAGTGTATGAGTGTGTGTATGGATGTTTTCCCAGAGATGGGTTGCGGCTGGAAGGGCATCCGCTGTGTAAAAAAATATGCTGGATAAGTTGGCGGTTGATTTCGCTGTGGCGACCCCGGATTAATAAAGGGACTAAGCCGACAAGAAAATGAATGAATGAATGAGAATTCTGAATAGTTGTATTATGTATGTAATCCCTTTACTGTGAATTAAAAAAAAAACAGGACATATTTAAAGTCTGTTCAAATCAACCAGTCCAAGTCTATACAAAGTGTTGCATTTTAACAGTAGACCAAAACACATTCCCAATATTATTGTTGTTTTACCATATGTTTGAAAATAACAATAATAATAGCCTACTCATATTAACCATCATTTTACATATACAGATTCGTGAGAAAATCATCTTCATTTTAAGCAAAAAAGAAAAAAAAGAAAAGAAAAATCATGATTCTCATTTTAGCTAGAATCTTGCAGCCCTATATATATTACATACTAAATTGTTTGTTTGTTTGCTGCTTCCCACATAACACAGTCCTGAATTTTCCTTCATTTCAGAAATTATTGTAATTAAAATGTGTGAAATATTTCTGAGTTATATTATAATGTTCTGTTTACCGTGTTTACCTTATGTTAGGGACATTCTACCAGAAACGTACATTATCTGTCCCTGAAATAAAAAACATAAATACAGTGAATGTAAAGTATTTCATCCTAAAATGTCTAAAAGGGACTGATGGTTGATTTCTGTGAGTTGTTCTGTAAAGGAATATGTCATTCATTTGGTTCTCAGATTTTTTTTTCTTTATTAAGAGAATTACAAATTTACAAACCCTGTCATTGTCCTTGTCCTCAGGCCAAATGAACCTACAGCTTTAATAGTTTTGTTATCCTAAAGCTGTTATTTAAAAAAAATAATAAATTCAGAAATAGCCATTTTTAAATTGTTATCATTCACATCAATTGATTAAAAGATCATTAATTCATTCATTAATTCATTTATTTTCTTTTCGGCTTAGTACCTTTATTAATCCAGGGTCGCCACAGCAGGATGAACCGCAAACTTATCCAGCATTTGTTTTACACAGCAGATGCCCTTCCAGCTGCAACCCATCTCTGGGAAACACATCCATATATACTCTTTCGCACTCATACACTACGGACAATTTAGCCTACCCAATTCACCTGTACCACATGTCTTTGGACTTGTGGGGGAAAAAGGAGCACACCTACGCAACCACGGGGAGAACATGCAAACTTCACACAGAAATGCCAACTGACCCAGCCGAGGCTCGAACCAGCGACCTTCTTGATGTGAGGCCAACGTGCTACTCACTACGCCACCGTGGCACCTCTTGATAAAAAATATGAAATTATAAATAAATTCTACAAATAAATACTATTTTACAATGGTTCCCATGTTTCTGTCAGTCCTGCATTAAATTTAACATAAAATACGTGCAATACACTTTTTTTATGATTATTTTGAGGAGAATAAGATTAAAGGTCAGGTCCTGTCACATTTTTTAAGTAAAATGTTTCTCGTAGAATGTCCCATTATGTTTACAATGTACATTCACTGTATGCCTATTTATAAAAAGGTCAATATTGTAAAATTGGTGTTGGCCTAAAAAGCATGTGGAACGCAAATAAAAAAATAAATAAAATAGAAAAACAACTGGGCGCCACGGTGGCGCGTGAGTAGCACGTTCGCCTCACAGCAAGAAGGTCGCTGGTTCGATCCCCGGTTGGGGCAGGTCCCGGTTGGGCCAGTTGGCATTTCTGTGTGGAGTTTGCATGTTCTCCCTGTGGTTGCGTGGGTTTCCTCCGGGTGCTCCGGTTTCCCCCACAGTCCAAAGACATGCGGTACAGGTGAATTGGGTAAGCTAAATTGTCCATAGTGTATGTGTGCGAATGAGAATGTATGGATGTGTTTCCCAGAGATGGGTTGTGGCTGGAAGGGCATCCGCTGCGTAAAACAAATGCCGGATAAGTTGGCGGTTCATTCCGCTGTGGCGACCCCAGATTAATAAAGGGACTAAGCCGAAAAGAAAATGAATGAATGAGAAAAACAACTTCATATTGGGTACATCTTAATAACAAAGTTCAGATTTAGTTTAATATTATAAACATAGGCTGACACGGTGGCTCAGTGGTTAGCACTGCCGCCTCACAGCAAGAAGGTCACTGGGTCAAGTCCCAGCGTCCTGACATTTTATCGTATAGCAATCAGATTATGCTACCGCTGTGTATGAATGGTTCTATGGTTGGGGTTAGGGATTAGGCAGGTAAGAGTGATACTACAGCTTCATTTCAAAATACTCCACATTACAATTTACACGGGTAGCAAAATCTGATGGGTAGCATGTTGCGTCATTTGGTGCTACCTACTTTTTAAAATAGGAGGTAGGACAATCTTACAAGGTACGACAAATCGGCAGAACATCGGCTGTGGACAGCCTCACAGTCCAAAGATATGCGCTATAAGTTAGTTGGCTAAATAAAATTGGCCTTAGTGCATAAGTGTATGTGTGAATGAGAAAGTGTATGGGTGTTTCCCAGAAATGGGTTGTAGCTGAGGTTGTGGCGACCTCTTATAAATAAGTGACTAAGCCGAAGAAAAATGAATAAATGAATGAATTATAAACATGATATTTAGTGTATTTACAAACTTTAGGTGCTTCTCACTGACCCTTTTTAAAGAAATAATTTGTCTAAAACAATGTAAATTGTGTGAAAACACTCATGCTCCACTTGTTCCAAATTGATTCGTTTTCTGTTAAGACACAAAAGAAGACATTTTGAAGATTTAAGAAACCAATATTTATTGAGTTCCAGAGTATTCTTTCCTATTATGAATGTCAAAGGCTACACATTTGCAGCATTATTCAAAATATCTTCTTTTGGGTTCAACAGAAAAAAAAAATCTATATGTTTGGAATTGTTTGGGAGTTAGCAAATGATCAGTAAATTATCTTTCTTGAGTGAATTATACTTTTGAGAACTTTCAAGTATATCGTTTCTGAGTCTCAGGTTCTGTTTTGTACTCTGTTTACAGAAAGTGCCAAGGATTACATAGCTCTGAAACGTGGCGAGAGCTATAGCCTTGTAAACAGCCTATTCTTTCCTTGGTAACATCCTCGCAGTGCGAATATAAACTGAATAACAGACTGTGCACCAAACAAGACTGCGAAGTTTAATCCCTCTGTTTAACCAGAAGCAGTCCCGATTTCTGGCTCTCTCCGCAATGTGCACCACATCTTCTGCTTCCAATTCCATGATCAAAGACATTGAAACGTTGGACAGGAAAGAAATCAAATGGAATGGGAGGGAAATCTTCCAAAAAAAAGTGACTTAAAGAATTGAAATCCCCTGGTGTTTCAGGAACAGTTTGTTTTTAACTGCTCGTCCTGTCTGCAAATCTGCATCTCTGCAATGTTCAGCACCACAACATAAATTACTGTCTCATTTTTTGCCCAGTAGAAGAAATCAAAAAGCTTTGATGCATTAAATTACAGGACAACTTGCAGAGAGACCCTTGAAATGCATGCAGGCAAAGTGTGAAGAAACCGATTCATTTGTATTTGTATTTAATATGGAAGGCTATTTCCACGTGCTGTTAAAAATGTAAAGCTAAGCTTATGTTTACACGTGGGAGTTCTGACATACAATCTGAAGTAGAAGTTTACACCTCACAATTCTGAATTTATCAGAATTGAGAATTCATTGGCTTCATCTTGTAATTGTGAAATTATTTCAAACAGTTTTCACAGATTTGTGAAACATTGCAGAATATAAACTTGAAATTGTGAAATACAATCTTGGAATTTTGAGATCTTATCTGGGAAGTCATAAAATTAAAAGTAAGAATTGTGATGAATGAAATTCTAAAATGGCTGTTTGAATTTCATATTTTATATTTTATTCTGAAGCAGAAACAAGCTTCCATGCATTAATCTTGCATCATTCTTGGTGTTTATTGCTAAATTTCGACTATTTTGATCCACTGACAACTGCATATTCCCTGTAAAATCCCTACCCAGTGCACACACAATGTCATAAGACATTAATATTAGGTTAGATTTAGGTCAGCAGCATCTAAGGACAATGTTATTTTGACGTCCAACAATGACGTGAAATTATGTTGATATTTGGTTGATTTTATGTTGTTTATAAAGTGACCAAAATCCAATGTCGAGCCAACATCTTAAACCAACATCATATGGATGTCAAATACTGACATTTATTCTTCAGGTATGGCAACCAAAATCCAACATCTGATAGATGTCATAGTGGTCCACACACGCTGTAACATCATTAGACGATGATATTGCATTGTTTTTAGGTTGCGTTGGAAAGTAACCAAAATCTGACGTCTGTCTGACGTTGGACATTGACGGAGGTTCTGACATCAACCGGATTTTCATTTCCAAACAAAATGCAATGTCCCACAATGTTTGGGTACAGCGTCAATTTGGCATCATGTTAACGTCCTATGTCTATGGGAATAAACAGTTTGAAGTAGAAACACCCACTTAAACTGTTCTCTTAATACCTTAATTCAAGAGTTCACACTTAGCTGATGACTGATTATAAAGCTTGTTTGGCATGCTGTCCTGGGAGAAAGCCCTGAGCTCATAAGATCCTTGAGCCTAAGGCCCCGTTTACACTAGTGCGTTTTCGTTTTAAAACGCATAAGTTTTGCTACGGTTACGCCATCCATCCACACTACGCCGGAGTTTTCGAGGTGCGAAAACGGAGCGTTTTGAAAACGCTGGAGAGAGCGTTTCCATTCTAAAACGCTGCTGTTGCGTCTCAGTGTGGATGGAGGGAAACGGATATCTTTGAAAACAGAGGCGTGGCTGCTGAGATCCGATACGTGATTGGGGCTTTGGGTCATTGCGTATCCTTTCCTTATTCGTCAAGCGCACATGGCTCTGACATCACCGGCAGACGGCAGACCAGTCTTCACTGTAAACACGGCATTTTCGATAGCCATGGATGTTTTATATTCATTTGTTACTTTAAGTAACAACTCGACCTCGTCGTCTGTCCTCAAAAAGACCTCTCTTGCTTTCTTTACCATCACGTTCATCGTTCCACCAGCGTTTGTTGACTAACAATAACCAAACGCCGAGCGAGACACGTGCTTCCTGTTTATACTTGAAAGCGCATGCCCAGAGTGCGCGAATGGTGCGCGAATGGTCATGTGATATACGTTTCTGGTGGAGGGAGATCTGTTGAGATACGCTAGTGTGGACGCAGATCGTTTTCATGCTAAAACACCGTTTTTAAAATAAAACGCACTAGTGTAAACGGGGCCTAAGGCTCCCTTCCGTTTGCAAGACGAGAGGGGAGTTTGAGCTCAGGTAGATCTTGATAACTCCCCTGCTGTAGTAGCTAATGAACACATAGTGCTTGCTCTTAAGAGATAAGTACTTACTAGGAGCATGTCTATGGTGCAGATTTAAATTATTCAATTAACCTAAGTTGCATGTTTTAAGACGGTGGGAGGAAACCTGGGGACCCGGTGGAAACCCACGTGAGCACGGGGAGAACATGTAAACTCCACAAAGAAACGTTAGCTGGCTTGGTAAGGACTAGAACCAGTGACGTTCTTGCTGTGAGGCAACAGTGCTAACCACTGGGCCACTGTGCACCCATCTAGGAAAGGAGGAGGAGTAGGGGTGAAAGGGGGAATTCTTCAAATACTTACTATATATATATATATAAATACTTGGGGTATTTATATAAATTGGATAATGCGGGACCAGCCGCAAACAATAATAAGCACATGATTCTCTCAAAATTAATTTCTAATTAAACTTCACTTATCATCAGGAGAAGCTCTTTTAATGGTAGAATCGTGACCTATTTCACTGCATCGCGGTGGTGCTAACCTGTTTCTAGGGCCAAACTTTGCAGGCCTAAAATGGGCAATAAAGAAAAGCTTTCCACCTTTAAATTCTCCAGATGGTCAAAAAGCATTTAAAGATGCTTGAGAATGCGTGCCATGGACATCAAAGCTTATAAAAAAGCTCTGGACAAACATTTAGCAA
>CAIGQQ010033214.1:15235-22735 GCA_903798035.1 Danio albolineatus
CATGGACATCAAAGCTTATAAAAAAGCTCTGGACAAACATTTAGCAAGATTTCAAATATTACAAACATGTTACAACATGCCAACACAGAAAATTAACATAACTGCTTTGCTTTTCCTTTTAAGAGGAGTGCCATAAATTGAGGTTATCCGCTGTTTTTCCATATTTAAAACATTGAGCTCAAGTGAAAAAAGAAGCTCTTTCAAAACCAAAGCACGTTCCCTTATGAGAGCGGATTCTGGTAAACAATAAGAAATTCCCATCTGCTCAGTCATGTTTGCTGTGCCTTCTCACCTCGCACTCCTCCCTGCACTTTTGCAAGCTGCCTGTTCTGTTAACTTCACTTCAGACTGCTGAGCTCAGCATTTCCCCATGGATTCGGCAGCGGCAGCTACCTGGAACTGCTGTCACCCTGCATCTACTCATCCTACCTGTACCTGCACCTCCAGCTGAGCCTCGCTCCCCCGCTAGCAAACATCAGTGTCCTTGATGTCTCTCCGACACCGTGGCAGTGACAAACGCCTCTTCCTGGCTCTAGATGCTGCAGTTTAGTTCGGTCCTCTAAATCTCTCAACTCGGAGCGTGGCTTCATCAACAACTCAATTTGAGCAGGGTTACTTAAATAACTCCATGACGCAGCACGGGTCCTTGTGAGCCTCAGATGGATGATGGCGAGAATTCGAAGTGACAAAACTAAGGAAGCAACACACACGCTGACAAGTAATCAATCGGGTTTGTTAGGTAAAGAGCGAAGGGGGGTTCGTTGCGAAATGAACTTTTCTGCTTTTAGCAAAAGGGAAGAAAGCAGGTGACATTGTGAGCAGAGCACAACTCAGGGGAAGTGGAGAGGGTGCATTTGGGAGCTGTCTGCTGACATTTACATCAAATCAGCCTCACTGAGGTGACTGCAGTCAAGACCCATCTGTGTTTCTGTGTGGCAGCACTTCTCTTGCAGCATTGATATTTGCACTATCGCTGAAAATAACAATGTAATCCACAACTGGGATGCAGGATGCAGACTTCCTCTGCGTGGAGTTAAAGAACGTTGTGGCTTTTAATCCATCTCTCTGAGCTTTTATGTGCTGCTTACATTAGAGTGTTTTTGTTTTAAGGGGCATCTATGATGAAAATCATCTTTTGTAAGCTGTTTGGACAGAACTGTGTGTACTGTAGGTATAGTGTGTCCACAGTCATATTGTGTGATATACAGACAATAAGCCTCTTGTTTTAAAATTTCCTGACGTTAAAATAGGGTTCCAAATACCTCCCATTTTGAGGCCCACCGCAACATGACGTAGGAGCTCAGTCTCCGTAGGTGTCGAAACAAAAAATAAAAAATACTGAGAGGGATCCAACTGCAAGTGAAACTTTTATTTGACAATGTCAGAATAAACAAAACAAGGCAGGGATCATGTGATTACTCACGGGGAGACAGAACAGTAGATAAACAAGTAACAGTAAAACGAACAGGGTTCAGCCGCCACTCCTCACAGTCCAGAGCACAGACCGAGACACTTGAACACACACAATGAACTGACAAAAAGACATAGAAGCATTGCCGAGATATAGATAAGGTAACAGCCCTCAGCTGGCTGGCTAATCAGAACAGCTGAGCTCTGTCATGACACGTGACCTACAAAGACGCATAAAAACAAATACACATGGATGACCAAAACAAAACAAACCCACGTGATAAAACAGAAACTCATGAGTGCGCACAAAACTACAACCATGGCAGTAGGAATATGAATAATCCAGCCTGATCTTACGAGAAAACTTAAGCATTTTATGTTTTGCCAGTTTAGTGGCTAATTCGTATGAACTCATACGAGTCCAGTCATACAAAAATGTAAGATTTAAAAAAGGCGGCATGGCACCCAACCCCACCCCTAAACCCAACCGTCATTGGGTGATGAGCAAATCGTACTAAATTGTACAAATTAGATCGAATGAATTCATACGAATTAGCCATTAAATCAAAAGTTACAAACTGCCGTGAGATCAACAAGACAGGACGTGCGCAAAGCAACTGGGATTAAAAGATCTGTTCAGCTCTCTGTGATCATCAATCATCATCAAATGTGATCAGTATTTCTCACAAACGTAACGTGAAATCTGCTTCTTTCATGTCTGTCACTGTGCTGTTTATCTGATGCAGCTGAGGTGGAGATTGAGGCACACTCTGACAGGCAGAATTAGCATTAAAGTCACAGGCAACAAAAACAGCTACAATATGTTCAAAGCAGAAAATTCTAACCGTCTGAAAGGTATAATAAATAACCTGATGGGTGTGTTGAGCTGAAACTTTACAGACACGTTCTGGAGACACAAAAGACTTATCCTAAATCTTGAAAAGGGGGTAAAATATGCCCTTTAAAGCCTAAACTTGTTGTTATGCTTGGCATTCACGCTACTCTGGCATCTTCAATCCACAAAAAATTAAGCATTTTAAAAATGCTAAAGACCCCATTTAAGTTGGGACATGCTGGTGTTCCATTTCAGTTATAAGGTTCCACCCACCGGCCCAAACACGGAATCCAGTGATGTGGTTGAAGGAGTTCTGCGTGTATGCCTTCCCAGTGCTTCTGGAAATAATTATTTTAATTTGTGGGTTAACTTCTGACCTTACGAATAATTTAATCTGATTCTAATTTTGATTATTCCAATTTAACCGTTTATGTTTTTAGCTGATCATATTATTAGTTGTGATATAATTTAGAGTTTGATAGTTTCTTGGGTTCAATATTCTTAATTGTACGTTCATTAGGGACCAAACGTCACTTAGAGAAATGGATTCAGTGTCAAAATAATATCTGTGGGAGAAAACGGAAGTTTGTCAGAGGGTGTAGGGTTAACTAATACTCAAGCAGTCTGGTTGCCTCCTGCTCACGTGTACTAAAAGAGTAGTTAATTTAGTCATTTCCATACGACTTGCTAATGTCAGTGATTAAATGATGAAAAGGTCTTCGTGCTGCTTAGCTTCCTGCTCTGTAGAGTCAAATGCACCTTAAAAATTGATAAAATCATGTCACATCATAATGGTAGCACAGACTCCACTTAATCTACTGGATACAATGAATTCGGAAGGCTCCAGAATTAATCAAAAAGGTTAACATTTATTTTGCCAGGTAGGTACAAACATTGCTTAAAATTAATACAAAATACACAACTGATCAGCATAATATATAAACACAAGTAGTAATACAAGGTGACTACAGAATCTTCCCCAAATGTTTTGCCAGATCCCTTTAAATACCCATGTACAGCCAGAGAACAGTCATGAATACTTAGCACTGAAATATTTGTCTGTGTTCTCAGAATTTCTAAACCTCTTAGGTTGCACATCTGTTGAGGTTATAACAAAACTTATCAAAGGTCTTTATTGATTCTTTCATTCATCACAAGAGGAGACGTTGTTATCTCAAACTACTCTCTGTCAGGGAACACAACCTTGTTACCAGCCACATCTGAATATTTAGTTTTACTTTGCAATACCAGTTGAGAAGGAAATTTTATCACAAGTCCTCTTCTTTAACTTCTGCAGATTTTTTTATTGTATTATTTCAGGGCACATTTGAATCTTTGGAAAATCCATCCTATACACAGTATAGATGGGCTAAAACAAACTTTTAAAAATAAAAATACTTCTCGTCCCGTGGTTTTATTGAGTTTAGGATAAAAAAAATAAAATTCCATCGACATTATAAAGCCTAAAATGAATGTGTTGTGACCTTTCACACGATGAACATTTTTAGGCCCTGTCCACACTAACACAGGAATTTTCAAAACCACACTTTGTATGCAGTTTCACAGCTTGTTCAATGAAAACACAGTGTCAGGAGACTGAAAGCGAAACTTTCTGAAAACTACGGCCAGGGGGAAGATTTTGTAAAACTCCAGGCACAGTCATGTAGACGCTACAACAGGAGATTTCTCTCATGACGTGAGCATGCATGCTGCTTTCTCTTTTTTGACTGACCAACACGGCTGGGTTCACAGCAAACTCAAGCGATGCAAATGAGGAAAAATTCTGC
This sequence comes from Danio albolineatus, assembly GCA_903798035.1. Lineage (NCBI taxonomy): Eukaryota > Metazoa > Chordata > Actinopteri > Cypriniformes > Danionidae > Danio > Danio albolineatus. Next base: position 19,268 of record CAIGQQ010033214.1, read on the forward strand.
ACATTCACAGCAAACGTAAGGCATATTTTGTGTCCTTTGCCCACATAGTAATCTGCCTCTGTTCTCATATCTGCATTGATTTGAATGCAGTTTACTCATGCATATACTTATTTCACTGTTTGGTGTGAACCCAGCTTAAATGTGATATTATCACCCATGTTGCTTTACTGTGCCCTTAACTTGCATCACATTTAAATACCCATGTAGACATGACCTTTGGGTAATAGGATCGGTAGTTGTGTCCTAATGTTTAAGCAGTTGGACTTGTAATCTCAAAGTTGCAGGTTTGATCCCTGGTCCCGGGCAGGAATTTAAGATGTTAGAGTGAATGAACCTCAGTGGTGTCAAGTATGGTGTCAATACACACTTGACTTAAGAGACATTCTACCAGAAATGTACGTTTCATTTATAAAACTGTGACAGGGCCTGATCTTAAGCTTGTCTTCCTCAAAAAAATCATACAAAAACCATAAAATTATACAACTTAACGACAGAACGCATCATTGATCACTGTCAGCTTCTCCTCCATCAAATGAGGTCACTTCCTCTGAGTCATAGCCTTAAGGTGTATTGTATGCATTTTATGTTAAAGTTAATGCAAGTGTGACAGGACTGACAGAAACATGGGGACCATTGTGAAATAGAATTTATATGTAGAATTCATTTAAAATTTCATGTTTTTAATCAATGATCAATTGATCAATTTGATGTGAATGATAACGACTTAAAATGGCTATTTCTAAAGATTTTTCTTCTCCTAAATAACAGTGTTTAGCATAACAAAACTATTAAAGCTGTAGGTTCATTTGGCCTGAGGACAAGGACAATGACAGGGTTTGTAAATCTGTAAAGCGTTTTTAATAAAGAAATACAATCTGAGAACCAAACGAATAACATTCCTTTATGGAACAACTCACAGAAATCAACCATCAGTCCCTTTTAGACATTTTTGGGATGAAATACTTTTTATTCATTTTATTTGTTTTATTTCAGGGACAGAGAATGTACGTTTCTGGTAGAATGTCCCTTAAACATTAACACTATTTTAAGCAATGGTACAAATGCAAAACACACCATGAGTGGGCACATTGCTCTGTAAGATCTCATTTGTGCCATCAGCAGTGCTGGAAAAACTTATTGTCTACTCCACCCCCTCCAAAAAAAAAAAAAACTGAATGCAATTTTAATTAAGATGGTAACAATATGAAACAAAATTTTAATCCTATCAACTGTTTTTAACTATAATGTCCACACAAGAAACATCACAAGTTTCTTATCCTCTTGCATTTCTCCCAAAGAAACATAAAAAAAAAATTGTGGACACAACACCAAAACCATAACAAAAAGAGTGGCACATGTGTTTGATACAGAGCATTTCTTTGAACATCAAAGAGTGACATCTGTAAACAGTTGTCAGAATATGAAATCTAAAAATACAAAGAGTCACGTATTACAGGAAACTCATTCAGAACCTCAGGATGCTTGATTTATTCATTTACGAAAACCACTGAACAATTTATGAGCCTAAGAGGACGAACTGCAGAGAACCATGAGCTTCCAGTTTCCATGGAACGGAATCTATTTTTGTCAATAAACTTCAGCTTTCATCTTTAAAAACTTCAAACCGCATGTTTAATATTATACAAAAAGTGTTCAGCCATTTTAATCACATAACCAACCCTAAGTATATAACGTCTTTTCAAGAACACTAAATTTGAAAACAAAAATTGTGACAGTCCCAGTTAAACCAAAATTTTATTTCTGAATCTCTCTCAGAGAAGTTCTTTTCACACTAGCCATTTCCCCATCTTCACGTGCTTCTCATTAGGATGACATCATGCCTGTTAAAAAGCACACACACTTGACACCAGATGGTTTAGCGTTTAATCAAAATAGTGGCCCAGACCTTGTCCCATTCCTATGGTCAGAAAGTCAAAACATGAACAGCTTGATTTCCCATATCCCATTTCTGCCATGAGTACACATTTTGCGGAATCTGTTGTATTGCAATTATGTATATCATGCAATATGTCATGAACTGTAGTACTACCCGATGCCACGGTGGCGTAGTGAGTAGCATGTTCGCCTCACAGCAAGAAGGTCGCTGGTTCGATCCCCGGTTGGGTCAGTTGGCATTTCTGTGTGGAGTTTGCATGTTCTCCCCGTGGTTGCGTGGGTTTCCTCCGGGTGCTTTGGTTTCCCCCACAGTCCAAAGACATGCGGTACAGGTGAATTGGGTAAGCTAAATTGTCCATAGTGTATGTGTGTGAATGAGAATGTATGGATGTGTTTCCCAGAGATGGGTTGTGGCTGGAAGGGCATCCGCTACATAAAACAAATGCTGGATAAGTTGGCGGTTCATTCCGCTGTGGTGACCCCGGATAATAAAGGGACATTATGGGGCCCCAGTCGAACATGCTGAAAGTGACTGCAGCTGACTATTTATATATAGCAGGTTTAGTGTTGCAAGACCAATGACGCCGGTAGTGACAAACCTCTCTGACCAGTCTGTGATCAGGAGTGTGTATACATTACATTTTGTTACCATTGGTTGAAACCTCGCCCAAGCTGGAACTAAAACATACAAGTACAAGATACAGAAAGCAGTTGAAATGCCCCCAAAAATGAGGTATACTGAACCAGACAGTTCCATGAAGTGGAAAAGCACCTTTGCTAAAATACCCATTGTTAATTTCCTTCTTTTTAGGAACACTATTGACAAATTCTCACCACTGTATGCAAACTGCAAGCCTTGCTTTTTCAGAGAGAGACTGTCAATAGCTGCCAATATTTAATTTTTGATTATCTTAAAGGTTGATTTATACTTCTGCGTCAAGCGCACGTGTATGCTCCGGTGCAGCCTGCGCGTGGTTGTATAGTCCTCACCGTGGCCACGCCGACACTGACACGCACCTCTCAAAAATTGTAACTACACGTCGCAATGACGAGTAGCGCAAGCTCTGTGATTGGTCAGCTTTGTAGCACTGTTGAGTGTGGGCGGGGTGAAAGCTGAGTGAGCCCGACGGAGTGAGTGTCAGGTCCCGTGAAGAAGCTCCAGATGGAAACTGTTGTTTTGTGTTTAGCTTATGATTAAAGTTGTTGCACGTCCGCCAGCTCCCACTTCAAAATGAGCGAGTTTGAGCCACTTGTGCATTAAGGTAGTGTTCAGAAAAAACAAAACATCATTAATTCATTGATTTTCTTTTCGGCTTAATCCCTTTATTAATCTGGGGTCACCACATCAGAATGAACCACCAACTTATCCAGCATATGTTTTACACAGCGTATGCCCTTCCAGCTGCAACCCATCTCAGGGAAACATCCATACACACTCACACACACACATTCAACAAACCTATGTTCATCTATCCTCTAAAGGATTGTTAGTCTGCATTATTTAGGGCAACCGGAGCCGGGAACACTTCCCAAAAGACATTATAATTTGAATGGCATCTGCACTCATGTTAG
>CAIGQQ010033214.1:27735-51368 GCA_903798035.1 Danio albolineatus
AACTTGTTTTGGAAAACCAGGCAGCAACTGTTTGGTCTCCAACATTGTTTAGTATCTTTTGTGCGCCAAACATGCAAACAAAAATAAATAAATGCAGATTAGGGACATTATTGGGGTGAGCATAAACACACACACACACACACACACACACACACACACACACACACACACAAACACAAACACAAACAAAGCAAAACAAAAAAACACAGAATAAACATTTTGGGCAAATCATTCCTTAATGATAGCCAGTTGAGTTTATTAGTGTGCTGGCCCTTTAATACCCACACAGTACACATATTTATCTATTAACTGTATTCTTTTACTTTAGTTTTTAGCTGGTATTATGAATAAATGTGAGTAACTAAAACTGCGTTAATATTTGGTGTGAATGTATGTTGTGTTGTATAGCTATATTGAGCGTGACAATTATATTGAGCAGATTGTGGAGACATTTGATTCCTCCACGATCAAAAATAACCACACTCCTATACCACAGCATCTCAATCGGATTCAGGATCAGGACTTTGACTAAGCCAAACGAAATGAAGACTTTGGGGTTTCGACTTTGGGGTTTCTTCAGCCATTCAGAAGCTCTTGAGGTCACTAAAATATCCCCCGATATTCTCCTTCCGAATATGTATACACAGCAGAATTCATGGTTCAACTTATCACAAGTGTTCCAGGTTTTGAAGCATCAAAGCAGTGTTATTTTTTCACCACACATAAGACACACACCTGCCAAAAAGGTCAACTTATGTCTCATCAGTTTAAAGTATTTTCCCCGAAGTCTCGGAAACGTAAAGATGTTTTCTGGCAAAACTGAGATGAGCCTTTGTTATTTTTGCTCAGCTGTAAAAAAATTGCCATGCCAGTGCGCCAGAACACGGCAGATCTGGAACCTCTGAAATCTGATCCGGCACCTCATTTTACCAATCTCCCTCCTCAACCACCCTCCCCCATCAGTCCGCTGTTCACTTTCACTTTCTTCCACAACTCCCCAACCCTCTTCAAATTTCGTCCACAACACCCCCGCCAACTCCTTCACTCTTTACTTTCCTCCACAACACACCGCCAACTCCCACCACCCTCTTCACCTTCATGAGCGTCACCTCTCTATCTTCAGGTAACATGCTGGATCAGTTACCGCGATCTGTTCCAGGCCCTCGCAATTCACAAATTAAGCACTGACAGTAATCAGGCCTGGGTGCTATGTTTTAACGGGAAGCTATGAAGTTATTTTGTTTTCCTTTAATAATGAAACTGCATAATGCGTGTACTTATCTTTTACTAATATTGACATTTATTTGATGATCTGAAACATTAACACATGACAAACGTGTACAAAAGAAAAATCAGTAATGGATGCCGGCATTTTTCAAAATACTTTCTTCTGCTGAAGACAAGTCAAATAGGTTTTGAATATATAGACAGCAAGTTATCTACAAATTACAATTTTTGGGTGAACATAATATTAAGCTCATAAAGTAGTTTCAAATTAAAAGACAAAAGACCAAGACTGAAACAGATATAGAATTTATTTAACCATGAGTAGGAAAAAAATACATAGGTGTAAAGGAAAACAAGCTGACCCTGTTATAAACACATCACTACTCAGAGAACCAAGAGAACTGGAGAAACAGTGAAATCCAAAACGCCTTGTTTACCATTAGGTTTTATCCCCAACACTTAATATTGGATTAAAAACAGCTGCCATTATTTGATTTTTGTACATCTATATTCTTTTCCCATATATATTTATTTACTCATATGCAACATTCTTTTATTCTTTAAACATTGTGCAAGTGTTATGCTGGTATTCCATAAATGGTAAACAAGAGTTGGTCCAGTGCATTATATAGTGACATTACCTAAATATTTATTGACTCTCAGCTGATTCAACCACAATCCTGACCATTGAACTACTACCCCTACTGACAGAGAAAAGTAGACTATGAAACAGGAAAAGGAAATGAAAAGGATTTCTATGGTAAAGCCAAGAACATCTGCTCAAAGTGGATGTGAAAAGAACAGGAAGAAATGGCTGCGAGTCATTATTGCCAAGTTGAGCATGTTGACATGATTAGAATCACGCTGTTTTTGCTTGTCGTGCACAAGACACCACCTGAAACCATTGTCGTCTTTGACCCAAAGGAAATGAAAACTTCTCTAAACATGATATGGCAACAATATCTAAACATGCAGAATTTTAGAAGTGACTTTTTTTTTGAGGTCAGTGACACTGAGTGCACAGAACACAAGATGGGGAACAAGAACACTTGTTAATATAAAACACATCTGTCTTATTGAACCCTTAAGGAACACTATACTTCAATAAAAAGGGGCTCATTTTACAACTTTGAGATTTACTACTTTTTAATCCATTCAACCACCTCAGACAGGAACACATTTAGCCTAGATGATTCAATCACATTAGTAGATTAGCATCTTGCTCTAACAACCAGAGTTGATCATTTTCTTGTTTATATCTCAACTGTCCTGTTGTTAAATAGTATGAAGACAGACAGAAAATATAAAAGTTGCTAGGAACTATACTCATTCAGGCATAAAGAACTTTACTCCAGTAAAATTGCTGCAGCAGGCATAGTATTACGCTACAGTTGAAAACCAGCAAGCTTGTCAATATAACCATAACTGCATCCGAAATCTCATACTTCCATGCTATATAGTGCGCTAAAATCAGTATACGATCAGAGAAGCATGTCCGAATTCATAGAATTCGAAACAGTATGGGAGAAGTACGCAGATGATCTACAACTCCTGGAGAGATTCTGAAATGAGTCCAATGGACGCTACACTATCCCATGATGCACCACGAGAGAATTCATGAATGGGAGTGAAGCAGACATAGTACGTCAGAGTTCCATCTATGCTGTATAGAACGTACTTTTCTAAAGACCGAGTAGTACATTTAGATTTAAATGCAGAACCTACTGAGAAGTAGACGATTTTGGACGCAGCCCATGTCTTGCAAGCATGGAAACATTTGAGTCAATTCAGCACACATTTAGTTTGAGGATCCTGAACCCAATCCATTTTTACCAGCATATGATGATTTCAGGAGCTTCGGAATGTTATGCCTGCTGCATGAATGGTATGACAGCAAAGGGCTTTATTACACTGGAATGAGTGTAGTTACTAGCAGCATTGGCTTAAAAAATAGCAACTTTTAATTTTAATCTTAACACATGTAACAACAGAAACGTCAAGCTCTAAATAGGGAAATAATCCAAAAATATTTGGTCACTTGAGATGCTAACGGTCTAATCCAATTCAATGATTTATGCTAAGCTAAAATGCTCTCTCTCCAGACACAACCGAATGGATTAAAAAAAACAAAGGGAACGGTTTAACTCTAGAGATGTTGTAAAATGAGGCCATTTTCAGAAAAAAAAGGTGTAAAGTTCCTTTAGGCTTATACTATCTTCTGGAGAGTGACCAAGAAAACACCAACGAAACGAGGAACTCATAAAAGAAAAGGAGGGAGAGGGAAAGTGTCTGCTAAGCTTCTCAACCAAACACATTCATATGCTTTAAGCTACTGGCTCTGAAAGCAGGTGAAATGCCACAAAGCGCAGGGTCAAAGTTGAAACTGTTTGGTGACAAAATGACAGCTCTTTATTTATGTGTCTACAATTTCATTTACGTAGTTTCTTTTCTCAAAAGTATCTCGAAGTGAAGGTTAGCAACAATATAAATCTATAATTCAGTGTGCCAACATTTTTACAAAAAATTTGGTTTTGAGTATTACAAAACAAAAGATGAAAAAAAAAACAACAACAAAAACTATTAGATATAATACACACATCAACACAATTCATGTCAAAGAAAGGAAACGTGATACATTCACACTTTACAAAAAAAAATATTTTACTACAACACCATCAGCAATCCAATAGAACCAGACAAGTTGCTTTCAGTTTAAGAACCAGAGGAAAAACAAAACGAGAAAGTGAGGAATAAAACATGGGACAACCAAAAAGGGGAACTAGAAGATGGTCCTTCCCCTTTTCATCTATTTACTCTTGCTTAATAAAAATCATTAAAATTGACCTTTGCCTCATGGCAAAAGCATGTTATTTATTTATTTATTTTAAAAAAAGCAATGAGTAGCTGCACCAGTGATCTACAATAAGTGCTTGTCAATGCATTCCATTTTTAAAAAACATGACAAATTGAAAAGGGAAGGAAGGGAGGAAACGAAAAACAAATTGGCTTTGCGAGCAGGACACCAATGAAGTTAAAAATCAGACCACGCTACAGGAACATCACGCCGGCCTTGCGTTTAGAGCAGAAAACAGACAAAATAAATCACCTTCATCAGGTCAAAACAGGATTTACAGTAGTAAATGGAGCTTTACACTTGGCCTTGTGGCATTGGATGGCACGACACGAGGAGAGAACCGTGATCTAGCAGGAAGCGAACAAGCAAAATAGACTTGAAATGAATCGCCTGAGTCGAGAGGGAGGAAGTGGCAGTAAATACAGAATTCAAACGAGGGAGGGAGGGGATCAAATTGAAGAGCGCGGAACAGCACAGCAGAAACACTCACTTTACTTGACTTGGTAGACACCCGAAAAAAGATGCGAGGAATAAAGATGTCCGCTATCCAACACAGAATAGAACCCAACAAACAGAAATGAGGATATGGTAAGAATTGAGGCTGTTCAGGTGTTCACCGATAGCACTGGCAGTGCGCTTAGAGAAATGAATCAGTGAGGCACAATGTCATGTGTACTTTAATATCAAAGCGGGTAACAGGACAACGTCACCAGAAATCTGCCTTGGTGGAGCTATACGTTCCAAAATTCAAACAAAAACAGAACTGGTACACTGGGTAAAAACCGGGAAACCTGGACAAGTGCAACTTTACACAGCAGAAACCTGAAAATAATTAATTTACACGCGCTGGTCTTTTGTATGTTCATCCGGATGAACATCTAAAACTGATAGAAATTTTGCTTTCATTTACAATACAATCATTTTTTTTTTCTCATCCAAATCTAAAAGTGTACGTACAAAACAAAAAGAATGCAGTAGATCAGGACTCGTGTTGCTTGTATACAATCATGTAGAGAAAAGAAAACGAAAATTTACACTCACAAAAAAAAAAAAAAAAGAAAAGAAAGAAAAGAAAGGAGTGAACTGGAGACTTGGCTGGGCGAGGAGTCTACTGGTCGCGTCGAGGGTTTTATTTATCCACCTATGACTGGGATGTGCTTGTCTTTGCCCTATTCTCTGCATCTTAACGTGATCTCCGAAGAAGTTGGAAAGGCTACGGTCATTCACTAAAACACAGCTGACCCTTCCGGATGACTTTCCCTTTACTGAACCTTTTGCATGCACCAGATTAGCAGGTGATCTATGGCACATGAAGCAAGACAACTTCATAAGTCGGCCATTTTGGCTCTTGCAATGCTGCTTTTTAAAAGTATGAGTATAAAAAGGTACTGGCATCCAATGGACTATAGACGAGGCCCGAGTAGGTGGCATCGGTGGGCCGTTTTAGGATCCGTGGAGGCCTCAGCACCGCAGAGTGCAAATGTGAGTTCGGCCAGCTCTCTTTACACATTAAAAGCCCTTTATTTAAAGGGTTGCTCTTGGAAACCGTACTATCTGACCTAAGCTGGTGAAATTGTTTTTTCCTTTTCTTTTGTCATCATTAAATTCAGCTGCTTGCTCTAAACTGGCCTTGTAGTTGCATGATCCAAATTATGCATTTCATGATAACTGATCTGGACTCCCTGCATGTGTTTCAAAGATATTGCCATTGAGTTATTCATATATATATCTATAAAAAGCTTTTTTTTTTAATCTGTCGCAAGGTAAAACTTACATGATCACTCAGGGCCTCTTATGATTTTTTAAAAAATGTACAATGTTAATTGTGCCCAGAAACAGAAAAAGGAAAACGATAAACAGAACCGAAAGAAAAGTGGGTGTAGATAAGACTGACATAAGTGTCCGAGTTAAAATCCGTGGGAATAAAAGTTTGCCATAACCCCATCATCTCCCCTTAAGGATTCAGATTTGTACACAACAGCCCTCCTCTGTGAGAGTAAAGGAGTTTGGGGGGCCGGAGCTCCCCCTGCTGGCTCGGAGAACTACCTGCGGCCGGGCAGATGGATGCCGTTGACAGCAGGCGGGAAGGGCAGGAGCAGCTCCAGTTGTGCAAACAGGGAGAAGTGATCGGAGGGGATGTGGGGATGAGGGCAGCCAGTGACATTGTTCTCGAGGAGCCAGTGGTGTTCCAGGGGACCCAGTACACCCAGCACGTTAAGCAAAGGTTGAGAGTAGAAGATGTAGTCAATGATGCCCTGAAGAAAAAAGAAAAAATTACTACAGAGTTATTGGTAGTTTGACAATAAGATAAAACATGCTACTAACACAAGCATACTGTACTTTCTTAAAATAAAATAAAAAAGTTTTCCTTTTATCTGAAACATGCTGTGACTTGTATAACAAAATATTCAAGCAAAACAATTTAATGTGTTAAATGAGACAAAAATATATTTGTAAAGCACTTATGCCAGTGGTGTTCACTATATTTGTGAACGTCAAGCCTAAGTTTAATCCTTTGATTTTAGTTTTTGAAAGAGTAATAAACAGGGTTCCCTCTATTTCATGGACAATACATTCTTTTGAAAATCACTAATAATTTAAAAAAAATCAAACACCTTTGTAATTCTAAAAAACTCAGAAAAATATGCTTGGGTTGTGAAACTCCGATTCAGCTGCCTATGAGAGAAATGACTATGGATAATAAATGGCAGAAAATGGTCTAACTACTCGCTCTACAAACAAGTGCGTTTCATGAATATACAGAAGTAGAATGATAAGAAAATATCAGTTTGCAACAATCAAGCAGCACAACAAGCCATTTTACACATATTCACTTCCATTGATTATTAGGAGCAGAAGTCAAGCCAAAAAGCTTCCAATAGTTGCACCCGCTCATATGTGAAGAATGAGGGCAATATAGCACCTTGAAAGTTCTTCCTGTACATAACATTTCACTTGCACTTAAAATTTACATATAGGGAGAGAAAAAAAAAAAAAGCCATGAAGATTTGAATCAGTCAATTTCATAAATAGGTTGACCATTTTAAACAACTAATTTCAAAAGTCATGTTCAAAGAACTTTAACACAATTAGTTTAATTCAATACTGTAATAGAAATGCAGTTTCTGAAATATTGATGAAATGAGTTTTACATTTAATTTTTTTTTTACATTAAAAATGAAGATTTACATAAATCTTAGTTTAATTTTTTTCTCATTCAGTTTTTGAAAGCAGCACAGTATAATTGTTGAAATAACACCATAAACTTTCAATTCAAGCACTTTCAAAAGATCAGTGTTTGTATTTAAGTACTTCCCAGGCCTTGAATTCAAATGTCTGAAATTTGTTTCAGGAAGCGTGGAAGCCCTGAATTAACAAAAATCTTAATCTTATTCTATCTAGATTGGATAAAAAAATAAAAATAAATAATCATTCTATTTGTATTTGCCCTCTCAATACAACGTTAACAGTCTGAAAAACACTGACACAAATTAAGAACTTTTGAAAATGTAATCCTCAAAACATTGTTTGTTTTCAGGACATATACATTTGGACCACTTCATTTAATAATTGACATCAGGATTTAAAGAGACTTTCAACCAGCAGAACAAAAATAGTTTCTGAAGACTCGCTGAGGAGCTCCAGATGGATACTTATGCTTTGGGTTTACTTTGACTCAACTTGTTGACATTCGCCACATCCCACCTCTCTCTAACTTGCATGAGTAAGAGTTCGAACTACTTCTGCAGCAGCATTGCACATTTCCGACGCAAATTCAAAACACTAGACCAGTGGTTCTCAAACTTTTTTCACCAGGTACCACATCGGAAAAAAATTGTCTCTCCAAGTACCACCATAATGACCGGTAATGAAATACAGTAGCGTAGTAGGCCTAATTAAGCAGCTACAGCACTGTACAGTTCAAATACGAGGCAGATTGTTTAAAAATACATATTTACATATTAAAATATGTATTATTGTCAGCCACTTTAAACATTATAAATAGTTTGAACATTAACTGTGCTTGCAGACAAAAAAAAAATACAGTTTAAATTAAAATGTGCTTTTAGAAGTTAGTTAAAAAAGGCACTGTTCTTAAAGTAAAAGAAAACTGCTGCAGGAGCCTATTCATCTAAACCTAGAAATGTTGCTTGGACCAGATGAATAATGGCTGTTACATAAATATATATACACATTTTTAATACATTTTGAGATATATATTGTATGTACAGATGACATTTATATAGCCTATCTTTGATATCTAAACATTAACTTGTATTTTAATATGATTTGGAATTACATATTTAAATAAATTAGAAATTAGATCTGCTTACTGCTCGTCATTTACAGTAGGCCTGTGTGTGTCAGAAAAGCGAGTGATTAAATGCATATATACAGTGCTTGACCAATTCATACGTGCAGTATTTCCGTGATTTGGTGCGAATGAGATCACATGAGATTCGCGTGAACCGCACACTGACCACTGTTTCCAAGCAGACTCAGGTACAGTCCCTCCGTCTGTGTACGCGGAGAGTAACTTAAATTATATTCTACCTCTAAGCTTCAAGCATGGAAAAGTTACTTGAGTCTGTTCTGTGTCTCGCACGATTTGAATCACATCCAAATTAATTTGCTTAAATCTGAGGTAACAAACTAAACCGAAAGCCACGCTGCTTTACAAACAAATAACATTATATATCGAAAGCACGCATTATTTTACACAAACTACGAGCACTCATTTAAACACGTTCGTAATAATTATTTTCCCAATGATGCAGCATGGGGAACTTCCTGAATTTTGCAGGACTAGTCTCAGAAGGGCTTCTCTGGCGCGTGTGTGTGTGTCTGCTCCGGACTAAAGAAACTCCCCAGCCTACTAGGATTTAGTAAACAGGTTACTCGACACAAGTATAAATCATATGTAATGTATGTTCATGTAATGTTAACAAAATAAACGCTTCATGTAAAGTGCTACTGAAGTGAATGACAGAAGTACTGCATGAAAAAATTAAAATAAAAATGTCGAACCTTGAAGTCAAAGGTGTAGTTGGTGTAAGGCATCAGGCCGTTCTCATAAGCACTCTTCAGTTTGAAGCCGTGTGTGATCCTGGTGCTCGAGGTACCATTCTTGCCATTGCAGTTGAAGTTGGTCAAGCTGTCAATATAGCGCAACTCTTTAAAGTCCTTGTGTGCGCCGTCCACGCCACCTGTGCTCAGGTACTCCACAACACCTGTGGATGCAAGAAAGCCTCCTCAGGAATCAAGCAATAATTATATAAAGAAAACATTTAATTCTTTAAGCATGCACACACCTGAGTCAGGCAGAGAGTTGAGGTCAGCACACAGGACGAGAGGGATGGCATTGGTTTCTCCAGAAACTGAGGAGAGCTTCAGACTGCGAGTGGCTTTATCCACAATGTTCTTCACTTCCGACAGGAACATCATGGTCTGGACGAGCTTCACGTCCGAGTACTCGGGGTCCCAGTGCATGTGAGCATTGGCCACCAGAAGGAGCTGTTTCTCCATGCCATGCAGAGGCTTTCCAGCTATGAAAAGAAAAAAAAAGAAAAAACTATTATACATATATTATATATTATATATACACACACGTTTAGATTTTGGACATCTTTAGTTATCAATTTATTTCTCACATCATGAAAACTGAATTTTTATTGGCCATTTATTGTTTATCACCATTTATTGGTTTGGGTTTTATTAAATCTAATAGTTTTTATTCCTAATTTGTTACATATAGGTTTTTTTCCTCCCATTTCTTTGCAGTTCATGTTTAAATTAAATTGAGGAGTGTTGCCTAGCTGAACTAAATGGTTTGTTGTGTTGTAATTAGGCATGGGATAACTGTTTTCAAGGTGGACTGTGGTTTGGAAAAGTCAAGATTTTATAACAATTTTCTGCTTTACCGTTTCTAAGGTATGTGTACGACTTTACATTTTATTAGTTTTTTAGGACAACAGTATCTCCAGCAGAAAAGAAATCCAAAGATGTCATTTTAAATGGTAAAGAAACACGTGTTTCTGAAACTAATGAAGACAGCAAAAGTCAATGACTTTATTTAGCCTGACAAGTTTACTGCTCCAAAATATTTTAAATGTTTCTCAAAATAAAATATATTGTGTTCAAAGTGGGAAAAGTTATTTTAACACATAGATAGGGAAATATTTTAGAGCAGTAATCAATACCATGAAACACTGATATTTTTATCCAATGTTATCATAGCATCTGAATCTTACAGCTAGTTGTAATCATACATGCTCTTCTGAAAAAAGAAACAAAAAAAGTACATAGTCCTATAGTTTGGCACAGATGTGATATTTAAACTAAATATGTATTGGAGGAGAGGGATGGCTGTCTGTTTTATTTTCCTGTCTGAATGAAATATTAGCCATGGCGAGCTACTTGAAATCATGGCGAAAAGTTGGAGAACCCTGCTCTCTAACATCAGCTCACACTCAGCATTAGCCAGTGGAGGATTCTAATGGTATCATGATCTTGAATAAAAATATCACGGTATTGTGATTACTAGTCTAAAGGGGAGGGAAGGGAAAAAAAAAAAAAAACACGTTTAAAAAGGATCAGTTCTAAACAAAACATTTCATTTTGAGAAAAATTTAATATTTCAGAACGGTAACATGTCAGGCTAAATAATTCAAATGAATCATTGACTTCGCTTAGGTCTGGACGATTTGGCCTAAAATCAAAATCTCGATTAATTGAACATTAACTATTATGATTAAATGAACGATTATTTTATTTGTTATTTATTTTTTTATTTTGCCCTAATAATTCACAGACAGGTTGTGTACACTAAATCTGCTCACATATTACAAGTGAGAGATTTCTTAATGAAAGGTGCATTACTTGATTTTAGAAATTTTGAACTTACTATGATTTTAAAACAATTGAAGGAAACATGAACAATATACTATCGATGATCATTTATTGAACAACTGAAATTAAAACACACATGGCCTAAAACCAACAGTCACTTTTCTTATACAAAAGTGAAAATAAATTACTTTTGGAAACAAAATAGTGCCCACAGATGTATAAATCAAGGCTTAAATCAGTGAAGGAGAGAAAATAATTGGAAAAAAGAAAAAGGACCTGGAAAATTCAAAATCGATTATAGGCTCTGAATGTTGACTTCGCTTACTTACAATTAATCGCCCAGCCCTACTTCTGCTGTTCAAAAACACAGATTTCTGTACAATTTTATAGCATCTTTGGATATCTTTTCTGCTGAAGACACTGTTCTCCTAAAAACTGTAGAACAAAATTCTGGTGGTTTTAAAACCTTGACTTTTCACATAGTATACCTTGAAAATGGTTATTATCCCATGCCTAGCTCACACACTGTGCAATATTATAATAGCCATTTATTGAAAACCACATAGCCATGGAGTGAAGTCACACTGGAAAATGGCAACAACCTCCTAAAGTGCAACTGTAGAGAAAGGAAAAAGGCAAACAGACCGGAAAGCTCCATCATCTCTTTCCGCAGCTCTAGTAGTACAGCCACCCCGATGTTGTCCTTGGTCATCACTCTGTTCAACATGGCCTCCGAACCCTCAGAGTTGGCCATCGCCAGCTGGTTGAACTCTACTGTGTGTTTCTGCACCAGACTAAACCTGTGGAACACACAAACACTGAGCTCAGGACAGTATGTGCAAACATAACACACTAAAACAACTGCTCCATATACACAGTGCAAACCGAGTGAGAGGTACTTTTCTCTTTGTGCTTTTTCAGTCATGAAGTAAAGGTTACACTTGGTATCAGGGCTGCACAATATATAATTTCAGGATCGATATCTCAATGTGCGAGTCATTGCGAGTGCAAGTTGACAAGACATTAAAGTTTACATAGGAGTCATTTCATAGCTTAACCTTGGAGTGAAAGTTTATTGTTTGCATGACCTAACTAAGAATAGAGCAAACTTAAATATTTGGGCACAGTAAATTAAACGTCTGTAGCTTAAAGGTTAACTGTACATTTGTACTCAAATGATAGTGTTATTGTTATTAATATTATTATTATTATTATTATTATTATTATTATTATTATGAATTATAATGCAGTGATTATCATTTTTGCTTCTGAACACTGACAGCCCAGAAAAAAAAACAAAAACAACACAAATCTTTGTTTATTTGCATCTTTTGTCTGTTGCATTTAACTATGCTTGTCATTTTAAAATGATCTTTTATACAGACACGCTCCCCTACAGAATCCTCCCAATCTTTACAAGCTATTCAAGTCATCTGCAGAAATTGCATTTAGTGCAATATATATAGCAGTGAATAAAACTATTGCAAAGTCAGTTTTCCAATATCGTGCAACCCTACTTGGTATCTTAAAGTGATTTTATCGCAAGCATGTGTGCAAAGCTTCTAAAGAGTTCACCAGGTCTTGCTCTCCAGAATTTCATTTTGCAGTGCAGTGCAGTAATGTGGAACACATCAATAATATTGCTTCAGAACTGGTCTTGAATTTGAGGAAATGCAAACTCTGAAGACAAAAGGCACCTCTCACCCATTTTTTTTTTAAACACTCCACAGATAGCTTGCAGTTAAATTGAAAGTTACTTTCATAGTCAGGGTTTCTACAGGGTTTCATCTAATGAAAAACAGGCTGCTGTTGTGCTTGTATGAATATCATTAAAGAGAATGTGTCATAAAACATTAAATTGCTTAGCTTGAATATCTTGTTGCATGACATATAAATATAATAAACACTATGGGAGAACAACAGAATTTACCACAGATTTAAAATTCACTCAGAATCAGAGATGCTTCCTGTTTGTGTGCTCATGTTTAGTAGCTTGATTTAACAGTTATTTTAAAATCTTCACATTTAGCTTATCTGTAATCAATTTAACAGTTTCCAAGTGGCCATTTTGAAGCCAAAGTTCTTAGAAAATATCTTTTTGCCATGTGAGCAGTTAACAGGCACAGTCTTGTGACTCTATTTGACTTAAATTGATGAGCACGAAATGATTGGGAATTAGCAGGAAATGGCAAATTATGTATTTTTATAAAATGGTATAGGAAAATTAAAACAAATCCCTTACAATCCAAAACTATAACAAATAAATAACAAAATAAACAAACTCCAGTGATACTACAACCAGCGGGAACCGAGTATTGTTCACACAAATCAACATGGGTGGCAGGAAAAAGATAAACAGAAATGAGAAGCACTAAAATAACAGCTGGTGACATTCTTATAACAAGCTCACTTGTCTGTTTTGTAGAAAACTGCACAGCCGTCCACATGTTTGCGGTCAGATTCAGACATGGTCCTGGCTCGAGACTTGGGACTAAAGAAACCTTCGTAACCCTGCTCCTTCAGCTCCACCAGGAAGTAGTTGTAATACTGCTCCGTCTCCACTTCCTGTTAAACACAACGGGACGCCGCGCTGTGAGTTTATTTGAAACCGTGAAGTGCTGTGGATTTATGAGAAAAGCTGACAGACCTGTAGGCTGATGATGTCTGCACTGCAGCTGAGGATCTCCTGCATAATGGACTTCTTCCTGTATTCCCAGTTGAGGGCCCACGAGGGACAGTAGCCATAGAGCTGACGTGTGGCATACTTATCACACAGCACGTTGTAGCACATCACAGAGAAAAGTGCTGAAGTGTGAAGAAAAAAAGATTTAAATGAAAGCTGGCCTATACAATTCAATTTAAAAATCCCAGTTCAATTCAGTTGGGTTACATCACAGGCATATCAGCTAAAACCTTGCATTGACATTCTGATAAGACTACAGCTAGCGAGAAGAGTTTATGCAAAAGAAAATAACTAGGATTTTCTGTTACACAATAACAAACTGCCGTTTCATGTGCTGCTTGTGTTATTAGCCAAATCATTAAAAATGAGCGAGTTAAAGATAATAGCATTGTGGAGATTGTAGGGATGTAACGGTTCACCTGACTCACAGTTCGATTCACGATATTAATCTCACGTTTTAGTCACGACTTTATCAAAAGTTATTGGAAACAAATTTAAGGTGATTAGCCCCTTCATTTCTTTCCTAAATGCTGCACATTTTTTACAAAAAAATAAATATATTTTCTGCCATAACTACATTGGTATTTATAAAAAAATATAAATAAAAAATTACCAATAGAAACTAAAAAGGACTCATTATAAACAATATAAAAACTTCGACTGTGCTGGGATTTTACTAAAAAAGAAATATCAGCATATCTGGCATAAGCTGAGGTCTTTGCACATTTACAATGTCCCTTGCAATTGAAAAAAAAAAAAAAAAAAAAAAACCCCGGCTGGTGTGGAGAGGTAAGCCTTTCCTAAAGTAGAGAGCAGTGCGTACAAAGGTGGTCAAAAGGCCCTCTGATCCAGGCAGCAAACATATTATAAAACTACTAGTTCTATAGTAGAATAGAGGTGTGAAGGTGAATAATTTAAACTACTTTTATAATTAAGTAGCAGTGTGATGTACTTAAGAGATAATATTGAACATTTGTGTTCAATAACAAATCAACAAATTAAAATATGCATAAGCTAATTTGAAAGGGAGAGGATTAAAAAATAATAATAAAAAAATCTAGTACCTAGTTCTATAATAGCAGTCTTCGCTTTCAGTCTAAAAAAAAACAAACAAACATCTTTCGCTTTGTATGCACTGATGCTCCGTTTGAGCAATCGTCAGAGCAAGCAGAGCTGCAAATCATCTGCTCCACGTGGGTGGGTTAGCTTATTGATAGTTTTTTGCATATAGACGTCTGTGACAGCAGTTTTTCGCTGTGCTGACGGTTATGTGCATCATATTAGTTGTTCTGTTAGTTTAAGTAAACGTCTTTTTGCAGCATTTGCACAGTTTGTTTTGTCTGGCACACTTTACCACTGTCATTTTACTGCTCAACCTCTTGCTCGTTGCTAATGAGCAGGTAAAGCAAGGTAAAATAGCAAAAACCTCAAACACACAGCTGAATACATTACAACTACAGTTAAACAGCCTGAATAGTAAAGACTCGGCCTAATATCACTTCCAGACAGATCAATGATCTAAAAGGGAGGAAAGCCCTCAGAAATGAGCATTTTTAACAAGGCATTGAGTAAAAACTCATGAGCAACAATTTAGTTTTAGGGAAAAATTGTGAGGTAATGGAGTGGCCAGATCAATCCCCTGACATCAACCCTATTGAAAACTCAGAGCGACGATAAAAAAAATAAAAACAGACAATTCACAGTACTTTGTGATATAGTTTATCATTCCTGGGCTGAAAAACTTGTTTGGTGCATGAAGTTGGTTGATTTGATGCAACGTGCAGCATTTAAATACAGTTACTACAGAATTAGATAGCTTAAGGAGAATACTAAATACGGCTTATTTGTTTTCAGATTTATATTCCTTTTATTTCCCTCCTATTTTGGATCACTTAGGTCCTTCAAATAAAACTGGCTCAAGTCAAACTAAGTTTGTATTAGCTTCATTTTTTGCAACCAACTCTCAAAACTGTCACACCAGTATAATAGTGAAGTGAAAGAGTAAACGGAGCAGTGAAGGTCTGTATGACAATCAGAGCTAAAGTGAAACCTCCTCACCTGCTGGCCGTGTTCTGTCTGGCTCCTGCAGTGGTATCCATGAGCGAGGTGGAGGCTGTTCTATAGGTGCTACAGGGGAAAAATAAGATAAGTCAGTGATTAAACCTCAAAAACAGACTGACTGCCACACTGCAGTGCAAGAACATAGTAATTATTCCCACAGTAATTCAGAGCATACCAAAAGAGAGAGTTCAGACAACAATGCTGTGACTCATTTGATTGCATGAAATTAATCTGCTGTAAAAAGAGCGCGTACAAGAATAGATGCTTTTCAGATCGCACCACACAAGCGGGGCAGCTGTATAACTGTTGACTCACCGCGTTTGGTGCCTGCGAGATTGTCCAGCAGGTAGTTTAGGAGCCGACGGGTCCCATCAGGCTCTTGATAGAGGTTCAAGATTTCTTGTGCAAGAGGGTTTCCTACAGACCCACCAAACATGAAGCATGAAATGTCACAGGAACATGCAAAATTGTGGAATCAGAACAAAGAAAATATACAAAATAAATAAAATATACAAAACATCTACATTTCACTAGTCATAGGTGTTGAATCAAAAGGACTAGACATAAAAACAAAAGAGCGAAAAATTAAGATCACAAGGAAACGTTCTGCAAATTCTGTAGCCCCTAAGTGTTTATTAGATACTTTGGCTAAAGTAAATAATGCATTTCAGATATCACAAATGGTCCTGGGAATATTTTCACTATTGTAAAGAATCAAGTTGTATTTAGGCAGTTTAACTTTAAAATCTAATTTGGAGAATAAAAATTATAAAAAAAAATTAAAAAAAAATAAAATAAAATAAACTTAAGTGGAAAACCAGCAATCAACTTAAACAGTTGGAAAAACAAATACTATGGAGGTCAATAGCTACAGGTTACTAACCTTTTCTGAAATATCTTATTGTTTAACAAAGGAAAGAAACTCAATTTTAAATAAAAAAATGAGTAAATGACAATTTTCATTTGTGTGAACTACCCTTTTACCTAAATGGCTAACCTAAAAAGAACATTCAAAGCAACCACGATAAGTATAACTCTAAAATTAAATTAACTAGCTGATGTGGATGAACATAGTTATAGCTGTTTTTAGTGCAAACGTGACAGCTCATAGGCATATCAGCTAGACTGAACATCTCACTGGTCCAAATCAGCAGTTCACACAGAACATATGTTAGCATTTGAGGAAAGAAAAAAAAAAAAAAAAAAAAAACAGGCAGTAAAAAATGTGATTGAGATTTAAGATGGATGCCTGCATTTAGGTTAAAAATTTAGCATCTTGCTCATTTTTATTTCCAGAGGTTACGCACTAGTTTAACATAAGAAAAACTAATTTATGGTTAGCTTATCAATTGACAATGTCAATATTCATTCTTTTCCCTAGAATTAGCAAAAACAAAGTCCATCTGGCCCTGAAAACTACTGTTATGGGTTATAAAAGGAAGTAGTACCTTTCAAACCCAACGTTTGTAACTGAAAGAGTTTTCCAAGCTCAAAAGGCAGAACTCGTAACTGGTTGTTATTTAAAAGCAGTTCCCTGTGAAACAGACAAAGAAATAATAAATAAATTGCAGTGACAGTCAATAAGCACAAAAACAGTGGTTTTTTTTTTTTTTTTTTTTTTAAGTAGTGCACAAAAATCCAAATGCAAGATAACAACTAACATCAACCAGCCCTTTTGGCATCTGAGCCCCTACACAAGCTACTGTAGCCTGGTTCATTTCAACTGTTGGATGCAATCCCAACAACTTTTAAGAGTACCTAATACAGTAGCATTTCAGCACCTCTCAGAACAAGATTTATAACCATCCAGAGCAGGAGTAATCACACTAGCAGAGAAGTGGTAACATATTTCAACCTGTGACAAATGGAATTGATTCAGACCAAGGCACTGTGTCACCCACATATAAGAACGCTGGTGTTATCAGAGCGCAGCCCCTGGAGGCAAGCTAACGTCACCTCTGAAGAATATAGGACCTAATTAACAAAGCCCTAGGCTAAGCGACACACAACAAAATACCAGGATCGAATTCTAGGCACGCTAACATAACATCCATCTGCCTGACATTACACCACAATCTTACTTGCGCTTCCATTGTCTTAAAAAGCAGTGCAATTTACAGTGTATACATAAGCGGTCATTAAGCATCTTACCTGAGATTTATCATGTTGCCTAGCTCGGCGGGCAGGCTCCTGATCTTATTGGACGAGAGGTCCAGATACACCAAGTTGTTTAGTTTGGCAATGTCGGGCGGGATTCGCGAAAGTGAGTTATCACTGATATAAAGAGCAGTGAGGTGGGTGAGGGACCATAATGCTGAACTCAAACTCTTCACTTTACCTGCAAAAAGACAAGAGGGAGGAAACGCCACATTACATTCAGAAATTCAGATGCACAAGTAAAATAAAGATGAATTGTAGCTAGGGCTGCACAATATATTTTAACGTCAGTATCGCAATTTTCAAATAAGGATTTACAACGATGAATCTGGATTATAGTTGACCAGGTGCCACAAAACACAGGATTTTTAAAATTTATGAATTTGAGGCGTAACAGATTTATTGCATTTAATTATTTGTACAAACATTATGATATAGTGTTAATTCACATTTACAAAAAATACATTTCTTAGAATTTTTTTGTATCACTTTATGTCCAAATATCTTTATTTCAAACCTGACAAGATTTTACTTTATTTAATATTATTAGATATAGCTTGTTTTAAAAAACATCTCACCTAATTGATGACTTGTTTGTGAAATTATTATTATTTATATATATATATATTTTGACCAGAAACAAGGCAACCAAGTAACTTGCATTGTGATTACTCAATTTCTGTACATAAACATAGAAATGTCAAATAGATCATTCAAACCATCTGGTGAAACTGTAGCAATATTTGCATGTAGCAATATTTAAATCGTGAAAATTTTAAATATCACAATGTCAAAATTCCAATATCCTGCAGCCCTAGTTGTAGCCAAAATGTTATATTTTCCTACTTCAAAAGCAGGTGAGAAACATTGTCACAAAAAAAGTAGCCTGTCAGAATAAAAAACACTTATCCAAAAACGCTGTTTTAGTTGATATCATAAAGCCTTATGTTTATATATCATGTTGAACAAGACAATGTCGTAAAGAAAGTTGGAAGTTAATGGATACTAGGTTTCCTAACAACTTGTGTGTTTAACGGAAGGAGGGAAAAAGGAAAAATACACAACAAAAACAAAGTCGAACAGGTTTGGAAGTGAAGGGAGAGTAAATTGAATAATAAAAAAAATAATAAAATAAAATTTAAAAAAATCCAATTTTGGGAGAACTATGCCTTAACGAGAGATAGGAGGAAGAAATAGCAGGGTGCATTATCCTATGCAAATGTCTGTTATCTGTGGATAGCAGTGAGATGACGCAACTGACACTGATAACAGCAAATTTACAAAGCAATTATTCGTTATAACTACAATAAGTACAGGTCTAAGAAATTATTCAAAGTACTTAAAGTATGTGATTTCAGAAGTTAAGCAGCTAAAGCAAATATTAGCACTAGTCTAAAATAGTATATGCAGCTCATTATCTTACAAAATGTGTTGAGTTGCACAACAAAAGAGTAATGCAGGACCTAAATGGACGGTTTATCAAAAATAAAAAAAAAATGTAAAACTATTTTTTCTTCCCCTTTTTAACACCACCCCAGCTTCTACACATTTGGGAGGAAAGATTTAGAATTCATTAATCTTTTGTTTAAAATCAGTGACTTTATTAATTAAAAAAAAAAATTGGCCAAAATCAAAGTGAATATATAATAAATGGACAAAAAACAAAATGATCTGAAGTAGTGTTCTAATTGGTCTGAAAACACTAATGATAATCATTAACCCTTCTTCTGCAGTTATTGCTCTGTGACTCTTGATTTGAAAGTATAGGCATCACTGCAAAATGTGTCATTTAGGGCTACGTGGGGAAAAAAAAACCCCGGTGTGTTCAATGTAGTTATTGAACTTAAATTACGATGTGCTTGCTAGATGTGCTTCACAGATAAGAACCCCACAACCATAAAATGCAAGGTGTACGAAGGAACGTGTCTCCAAACTTATAAAAAAAATAAAAAATTTAAAAATAAAAGCGCACAAACCAGCAAAAGCACCTGACAAGCATTAAAGGAATAGTTCACCCAAAAACACAGATGCCTCATTTGCCATTAACTTCAAAAATTGTGTTTTTTTTCCTGTGATGGAAGTCAATGGCTTCCAGTTCAAAAATAGTTTCATGCTCAATTTCCCAGAGGTATTACTTGCATGCATTTACAAGTTGATGCCTCACACAGTGCAATTCTAAACTCAAGGTTAACATCTTTATTTGAAGTGTCACTGATTGGATAAACACATGCAGACGATTTACAGAAAGCCTCTAGGATTTGCCTTTCCTCAAAGACTTCCAACTGCTATCTTTAACCTTTTATGTCCTAACAATTCAATCAAGATTAAACTTAAACTGATAACTTCCAACACTATTTTACACTTCCGTTTAAACCCTAAGAGAAAGTTCAGTGTTCGCATGGCTGTCTAATGCATTGTGAAAAGAAGGCTTGTGATTAGCAGCATTATCAGATCGTCATTATCTGAATTGGATTAGGATATGATTCAACTCAGCGGGGAGATTTATCTCATGAACATGCAATACAAAAAAAAATATTAGATTTTTTATACAATTTTATGAAGTTGGCTAATAACTGAACAGCATGAGCCCTTACTGCGTCATTAGCACTCATGAGTAAATGTTGGCCTTCCTAAAAATCTATTGATTTTCTTAGATTGGGACAATATACTATGCACTATAAGGGAAAAACAACATTAACAAAAATGATTAGCTTGCATAGATACACACATGCATCATCTGCCAGTGTGTATATCTGACAGAGAGCTAATGTTTTATTAATTTAGACATAACGTTATCATTAAACGGCTTTATTAAAATTACAAACCACTAACTGGTTTTAAAATCACATTCCTTTCACAATAAAAGCATTTTGTGGGTGAGGATGCTAACATTTAGGGTGTCATTTGCACCATCACTATTTAAGGCTGACAATATGGCACTGAAGCAGACACCTAGAATTATTTAGTTCAGGACAAATTGATTAATTCATTAAACTAAACAGTTTGATCCTGGAAATTTGTGGAAACTGACATCCCTAATTTTAACACCACATTGAAAAAATCCTTTAGTGCCCCAAGCAATGCTTTTATCCACAGAAATGCATTTATTGGCATGCATGAAGAACTCAACCATTAATTTGCAAGTAATTTGAAAAAAAAATGCAACATTACAACCAAAACATGCACATGGTAAATTGTTCACAACAAAATCCACTTTGAAGAACTGCTTTGTTTTTTGGTTATTAGAAGAAAGTAAACTAGGCCCACCAGAAAAACAAACAAACAAACAAACATTACCAACAATCTCCAGCTCTGCCCAAGTTGACTTCTTTCCATTGGCCGCCTCCTCACTAGACATTATCGTGTACATCCGCCTTGGGTCAGGCGGATCATATTTTTCCTTGGGCATCCCTGTAATACTAAAACACAAAGCATAAATCACTTTTACGCCACAGCACTGTTACGGGAAATGAACAGCATATGGGATGTACGTCATAGACACAGGCTGTTCAGGAAAGAGTGGGTGTAACTGTGTAAAGAACAGGTGAGATGCCCCGTAAAAATGAATTTTAAAAGCCTCGGAGTGTAAAGGAGCAGGAACACACAAAAGCAATTCCAGGATCAATAGCCGAAGGGATTTTTCCATTACGCGGATAACAAACAGATACTCGTGCGTCGCTTAACGTCACCACAACGCTTCAATTTGCATAGAGGCATTCAAAAAGAAGATTAAAACTGCCATTTTCGCATGTTAGCATTCATGATCGAAACGACGGCATAAGCTCGCCGATGGGTCTTGCCAGGAATTAGCAACTAGCTTTAGCAAAGCAACACTTGCGTGAGTAGTTAGCATTTTAGGGTGACTCTTGAAAGAATGTGGATTTAAAACCAATTGTGAAAGTGAAAAATTAACGAGGCGTGGTACAAAAAGAAAAGCCGACTCGTATTACAAATCCCCAAAAACAAAGGTGCAGCTGAAAGCATTCCAAATAAACACCGTGCCAGTATATTTCCATTACATAACTGCAGCGTTAATCGCTAACTAATCAGTAAACCCACAGGCCAGTTGCGGGTCGTTTTTGGTCTTTCATCATTGCTGTGCAACGCAGCCCAAACAAAAACACCACCACCTCGTGTTTATTTCCCAGAGCCACGTTACAGAGCCAGGACTGCTAGCTGAGCGATTCAAATAATTACAAGCTGGCTGCAAGACGCCTTGACGAGTCAATTAAGAGCACGTAACGTTAATCAGGAAATTAAGTGGCTTCCCATTGTAAAATGCAATTGTCGCACATTTGCTAAAGTTAATTAGTTTGATTGGACCCCCTACAATGTGAGCGACTATAAGAGAGGACTTCCATGCATGTATATCGATGTACTTGCTTGGGTATTAATGCTGTATTCATCTCATGGCACATCAAAAGACACCATGAAAAGGTTTTATTGCATTGATGCATTTTCAGGGGAATTTTGTGTTAGCTTATGTAGCTTCCCTACGGACACAGCAGGCTGCTTATATAACCAGCAACACCTATCTTAACAGAAAACCACCTGGTTAGTAACCTCGTCGTAGTTTTTTTAAAAGCAAACGCACGCGGAAATCGTTGAACTTAAAGAATCACATTCATATCGATCCATCATTTCCTCTCTGTTGAGATTGAGCGAATTAGCATGTTAGCTAACTGGCTAACATGCGATTATACATTCACAAACCTACACCAATAACAACCGCGACGCATAGCAACGGGGAGGGAAACATACTCCGTTGTTTAAATGCCATGAGATGCTTTTGAAAACGGATCAAACACGTGTAGGTTTTACCTGTAAGCTCATACCAGTTCACAAAGACGAGTGCGCGTTTCCTTTGTTTCTGATCCGCTGCTCTTTCTCACTGAAAGCAAACAAGCATCATGGCGGCCGTGAGAGTTTCAGGGCGCGATAAGAAGAGCTCACCTCATTGGCTACGCCTGAAACAGGCGATCTGATTGGTCCGGCTGTCTGCTCGACGCCTCCAGACTGTTTACGCCAGCGAGGCAGGCCAAAATCAGGAGCCACAAAAATAGGTCAATTTTGCGGATGTTGACAAGTTTGTTTTTAACGTGCTAAAATGTATTTTGTAATGATAATGATGACCGTAAGAGACGAAAAAAATATGTTTTGTTCTAAAATTATATTGTTATATTGTATACAACAATAATTCTAATTATTGCAGAGTATTATGATGTATTTATACATAGGCGTTTCCTTGAACATTCAAATTAAAGGATTGCTGTAAAATAATACGCTAACCACCCCTCAAACAATTATTTAAATAACATAAGATGACATGAGATTTATATGTAAATGTGTGTGTGTGTGTATATATATTTATTTATATTTATTCAAGCATTATTGACTGCAGTTCATTTGATAAACACTGGATGGCATCATAGAGCTGTGCATTAGATTACCGCATAGAATAATCGGCCACTTTATTAGGTACACCTTAAAGTTAGACCCTTTACCAGGGGCGGGTTAAACCAATAAGCGAGGTAAATGGCCGCTTAGGGCCCCGGGAAATCGGGGGCCCCAGTAAATACATTTATGTTTCTATACATTACATACAACTTAGTTTTCTATCATATTATGTATGATGAGGGTTCAACAAATAGGCCTAATAAAATTTCACCCAAATCATGCACTGTAAAAAATGCTGTTTTCCACACAATGGACCCTTTTCACAAGACTGTTATGACCCGTTAAACAGTCATCATGATCTTAAATCCTTAAAAGTTTCTTATATATATATATATATATATATAT
>CAIGQQ010033214.1:51468-71564 GCA_903798035.1 Danio albolineatus
AATGTATGGGCATTTATTTGCATTTATGAATGTAAAATGTTTGTTGATTGCAGTGTTTCTGTTTCGTATTAAAACAGTTTTTTTTTTTTTTTTTGCCTACCTGTTGTTCTTTTCCAAGCCTGCAGGCCTCACTGTTGGTTCTATTTAGGGCTCTGGTCAACATGATTTAGTAATCCTGAAATTTGGTATTTGGATCACAGTGATCCAACCCAATGTTAAAAACGGTCATAAAAGTAAGATGGATCAGTTACTCCTGGATAGTAAAACATGAGATTCCCAAATGTGCACCAATTTGAACCAGATACTTTTTTTAAAAAAAAAACTGGGCCCTCGTGACTGGGTCATTTTAGTTTCATGAACTCAAGTTTAATCTTCAAAAAGTTAAATCTTCCCAGCGCACCATATGCCAAACCAAAGCCTGAACTGTTGATACAAGGCAGTATTGTTTCAATGCTTTCATGTTATTTATGCCAAATTATGACGCTTCTGTCCTGTTTAATGGATTGATGTGTTGTGTGTTCAGAGATGCTCTTCTGCAGACCTCTGTCAGTAGTAATAAATGGATATTTGAATCACTGTTGGCTTTCTATCAGAGTGAAGTGGTCTGTTCGTTGTCCTCTGTCCTCAACAAACCATTATCACTCACAAACCTGCCAATCACTGGATATTTTTTCTGTTTTGGTCCATTCTCAGTAAACACTAGAGATAGTTATGTGTGAAATTCCTAGCTCACCTGACACCTAGTCATATTGAAGGCTGCTTATATTACCATGTTACTCCATTCATAAAGAAGGTGGTTGGTTTTGATTGTTTTGTTGCCTGCTTCAGAGCATGTTTTATTCTGGGTTAAAGATTGAAAACCCAAACTGGATTTGTTTGGATTTATCAACTTAATAGTTACTCTGCAACCCAGAGTTTGTTTATGTCATTTTTGTGCAACAGGCCTCTGATGTTTGGTTTAAACTTTACAAGATTGGATTGGTCATGTCTGATCCAAACAAATCCAAATGTGGGTTTGCGATCTTTAATTGGTCATATCTATATGCTGTTATGCCATTGGCTGATTGTATATTTGCATTAAAGGGCCATGAACCATTAAAGGGTAAAACATGTTTCTTATAAACATATTTTTGTCGCGTGTTAGCAGACCACTGTAATCCACACATGAGAGTCCACATGCTCCCGGTGCTCTCATTGCAGGAAAATGGAAACAAAAGCTTCGTTGCAGCACATTTATAAACGCAACACTGACGACCTAAGTTTCTAAATAATAATTATTTTTCCACTTGTTTTAATTACGGTTGGCAACACAACGTGGCATCTCTCTGCCGTCTGAACATTATAACAGGTAAAACAGTCTATGAAGCTATCATGCATATTAATGAAGTTGCACCTCCTTCACAATAGAGCATGCTGGTTTGAACCAAGCCTTTCTCATGAATAATGCTGAAAGCTCAAAGGTCGCGCTGTGCCCACCAGTACAGACATCCAGTCTATACTCTGGAATTTAAACAAGGATCTCATGGCCGTGACGTAGCTTCAAAATGTATTTTTTATTTCAAAATTGAACTTCAAAATAACGTAAAAAACAACCATTTTCACTTTTCTTTTGTGATTTGGATTGATAATTATTGTCAAAAGCATCATACAAATAAACTTGAATTTTAATTAATTTAATTAAAAAGGTGTATACCTTATAAAGTGGCAGATTAATGTATCTCAAGTATATTATAGGTTGATTACCTGCGTAGCATAAAGTGTATACTACTTGTTTTAAACAGTATCTGAAACAGTAGGCCTAATAATAATAGGTATAATAATAACAGGCATAATAATTCCCACGCATGTGAATAGAAAAAATATTATTTTGCATATTCAATCAAATTTTGGGGCGCCACGGTGGCGTAGTGATTAGCACGTTCACCTCACAGCAAGAAGGTCGCTGGTTCGAGCCTTGGCTGGGTCAGTTGGCATTTCTGTGTGGAGTTTGCATGTTCTCCCCTTGGTTGCGTGGGTTTCCTCCGGGTGCTCTGGTTTCCCCCACAAGTCCAAAGAAATGCAGTACAGGTGAATGGGGTAGGCTAAATTGTCCAATGAGTGTGAATGAGAATGTATGGATGTTTCCCAGCGATGGGTTGTGGCTGGAAGGGCATCAGCTGCATAAAACAAATGCTGGACAAGGTGGCGGTTCATTCCGCTGTGGCGACCCCAGATTAATAAAGGGACTGAGCTGACAAGAAAATGAATGAATGATTGAATCCAATTTTGTGTTCAAATCACTTCTTATTTTGGAAAAGATGTTTTGGCAAATGTGGCTCAGTGGTTAGCAGTGTCTCACAGCAAGAAGTTTGCTGGTTGGAGTCTCGGCTGGGCCAGTTGGCATTTCTGTGTGTAGTTTGCATGTTCTCCTCCCGTGTATGTGTGATTTTTGTCTGGGTGTTCTGGTTTCCTCCACAGTCCAAAGATATTCGCAAGTGAATTGGGTAAGCTAAATTAGCTGCAGTATATGTGTGTGTGTGTGTGAATGAGTGTGTATGGGTGTTTCCTAATACTGGGTTGTGGCTGGAAGGTCATCCGCTGCGTAAAACATACACTGGAAAAGTTGGTGTTTTTTTCAGCTGTGGCAACCTCTGAAATAGAGACTAAGCCGAAGGAAAATGAGTGAATGAATGATTAAGGCAAATGACAAGGCAGATATTATTAATTTGTCAAACTGGGGATGAGTTAAAAATTTCAAACTCTCTAGTCTAGACTATGAACTTGATTTTTAAAGTAAATTATTTCCCTAAATCAACTAAATAAGTACAGTATGTTCTAAAGTGTGAATGTTAATCAATACAGTATGTCCAGAATGTAATCTGTACTGTATTATGTAATGCATTACGTTCACCATGTTATTATTATCATGTGACCAACCAGCACTTTTCACTGGCGTTCATAAATCCTTTTCTATGGCATCACCAGATTCATTTTGGTCATGGTATAATGCAGCAGTATTAAAGAAATGCTCATTCATTCATTCATTCATTCATTCATTTATTCATTCATTTTCTTTTCGGCTTAGTCCCTTTATTAATCTGGGGTCGTCACAGCGGAATGAACCGCCAACTTATCCAGCATATGTATTACGCAGCAGATACCCTTCCAGCTACAACATCTCTGGGAAACATCCAGACACACTTATTCACACTCATACACTACGGACAATTTAGTCTACCTAATTCATCTATACCACGTGTCTTTGGACTTTTGGGGGAAACCGGAGCACCCAGAGGAAACCCACGCGACCACGAGAGAACATGCAAACTCCACACAGAAATGCCAACTAACCCAGCCGGGGCTTGAACCAGTGACCTTCTTGCTGTGAGGCGAAAGTGCAACCCAATACGCCACCGTGCCACCCTAAAGAAATGATATTTGATGCTTTTTTTTTGGAGTATTTTTTCAAACAACAGTTTTTAATAAATCGTAAGAAATTTGATGAGACAAGTATATTTTTATTAAATTAATAGCAAACAAAACATTTAAATATGTACTAGTGGAGGATATGTGCATGTGAATTCATATAACATACAGCCTAACTCACCACTGACATGTAAAAGGATGTAGCTTTTCCGGAAAACTGTGCTTGAAATGTGGGATGTAAAGATTTGGTGACAACACACTGAAACTGTCAAGAGATAATCCTGCCATAAGCACAAACACACTCCCACCTGCTGAGGGCTAAATATAGTTTCATCCCTGACATCTTCCACATCATGATACACACAACCAACCAGGCATAAACCTTTCATAGCAGAACATCAGTATAGGTCTAAGAGTCTGAGGTCATACTCAGGCCTAGAAGATACTTGATGTTATGCATGCCTTTTTGTTCAGTAAAACCACATTCCAGATATACACCATTAATGATTTCCTGTAGATTCTACAGCAATTTACTGGCATCAGTTTGCCAGTAACTTACTGTGAATCAATTACAGCAAAATACTGTATTTACGTTTATAGCACCATTTATCTGGCTGTATATGTATTTACTATTTACTTATCTTTACTGTAAAATATATAGTAATATTCGCAATGCAACTTTAAATTACAGTAACATACTGCATAACTGTCCTACAGTAAAATTAATTAATATTGCGGTTAATTCTGGAGGAATTTCAGTGTGTAAAGAACAAGGGCGCAAGTCTAAGCTGAACTACATTGATCTCCAATCCTTCAGGTGGCACTGCAGGAGTGGTCATTCATCTATAAGCGATATCAATTCAATTCAATCCATGTTTATATTCATAGCACTTTTACAATGTAAATTGTGTCAAAGCAGCTTAACTTTGAAGTTTTAGTGAATTGAAGCTCTGCCAGTCCAGTTTTCACAGTTTAAGTTCAGTTTAATTCAGTTCAGTGTGGTTTCACCAGCATGGACCACGCCACACTTTGAGCTAGACTTTACTGTAGGGATGTAGGGATGAAAGGAATGGTAAGAGAACAGTGGGATGAAGGGGAAGGGGAGTAGGTTGATCAGGCGTCCTACTATGCCCAGAGACTCATAGTGGGGGTACTGTCTCTTGTGATATTTTGGCAGAGCGATTGCTTGGACCCCCGATTCAACTTACATGTAGGGGTGAAGAGGGTTATAGGATTGTGAATGGGAAGCGAGGAAATAGAAAGAGGGAGGATGGGTTCAAAGAGAACGAGAAGAACAGTGCTAGAGGGATGGTCTTCCTTAAATAAGCTCAGGACTACTTTGGACTCAAGACTCGAAATACATGAGCTCAGGACTACTTTGGCAAACCTTTGTCAAGTACCACAGTACATAGTCACATCCACAAATGGCATTTAAAATTGTACTGTGCCAAAAGGAAGCCCTATGTTAACAGTGTCCAGAAGCACCATGGACTTCTCTGGGCTCGTAGGCATCTGGGATGGATCATCACACAGATTAAACGTGAACTGTGGTCAGATGAATCAGTATTTCAAGATTTTTTTTTGAGAGAAACGGACACTGCCAATTATACTTAATAGAAAATCTTCCTTGACCAGCTATAAGGCTAATTTCAAAGCTAGCATGTTATGCATCCTCAGTGCACACAATTGAGCAATGTTTTCATGCTCTTCGCATTATGTGACAAAGTCATAGCTTGACTGGAATTGACATCAACATAGAAACACTTAGTGGAGTTTCTTTGTTTTCTTCACATATCAGACATCTCATATTTAATCTTGAGCACTTCTGAAATGTCTCCTTGCTGATCAACCGGATTAATGATGAAATATATTTAAACAGCAAATTCTCAAGCATTCAGTATTTAATACTAGTCAGGCTCTTATCCTATACATCAATTTTAGACATCAGACTGACAGACAAGTCAGAAGCTTCATAAACATTGTCATCTTTCATTATTTATTTGTTTTTTTTTTTGTTCTTTTTGGAATTTGTAGCTCTTTCACTTGCCGTGATAGATCATTGTAGCCATCTTGTTTCAAATGAAGCAGAAGTAATCTCTTTCACTACATTGCACAACTTAACCAAATGTGTCTTGCCTCACTGCCTTATGTTATTGCTTATTCAACATTTTAATTGCAGAATGACACCAACAAAACATTACATTTAACCAGGAATGTACTGTGCAGAAAACATTATAGTCAAATGCTTTGCACATCACTGTATATACAGCTATTTAAAAGACCACTTGGAAATTCTCTGTTGTACAGTTTAGATAACATATTTTTGTATTTTGTTCTGCAAACTACTGATGACAAAAAAATGAAACAAAATTAAATTAAATTAATAAATAAAAGTAAATAAATAAAATTTAGCATAGAATTTAGGTCATAAAAAGATATTTGGACATTTGGTCTTTTAATCTCGGAATAACCAAGAAATCAACCTTTTGGGGTAATAACCTTGAAACACACATTTTAAAAATTGTTTTAATCCTTCAGTAATAATGCATTATTAAAATACTGTAGGTTATTCAAATGAATCAATACTGAATCTAATACAATTGAGATCAGAATCAAATTGCAAACTACGAATCCAAATGTAATCTAGCTATAAAACTTGTGTCAATATCTAAGCCTAAGAAAAAACACAGTAGCAATCATTGTGCAATGTAATGAAATTTGGTTCAGTAAATCATGTCATCTATAGTACTAAATGAAGGTAAAAAAGTTATTTAAATTTGACTTGAAATTGTCACCAGATGTCATTCATTCATTCATTCATTTTCTTTTCGGCTTAGTCCCTTTATTAATCCGGGGTTGCCACAGCGGAATTAACCGTCATCACCAGATGTCAGTAACAACCAAATTAATCTATATATACAAAGAAAACGAAACTAATTAATTTTGAAATTAAGGTACTGTATGTATAATAAAATGAAATGACATAGGGAAAATATTGAACACACGAAGAAAGGGAGATGTTAAAAGGAATGAAAACCCAGGCAGCAACTGAAATCTCTCAGTAACTACAAAGCAACCCTGCCCATCTTCAGTGCTTATTAATATTAGCTGCTTCAGTTCCTACATCTGCATTACCACGAGGATAAAGATCCAAGTCTGGACATTTTGGCTGTTTTGCGTCTGTTGTGTTCTCGTGTAACATCATCATCGGTTCAGTTCTAAAACTCAAGACCGCAAGAAGGGAGGACGCGTGAAATTTCTGAATGTGTTCTTGATACTGAGGTTGCATTGATGCAGAGCTCAAAACTCGCTTGTGAAGACCCAGAAATCATTGCAGCTGAATAAAGGGGCTGGGAAGCGCAGCATTTTATATAGAGTTATTATTAAATTTCAGAGATTTAACTTATTTATCTTTGGAGGTTCCCTAAAGAAGTAAAAATCTTTATAAAAGCGTAAAGACATTAAGGGTTTTTATTTTCTGAAATTTGTATTAAAATATGTACTTTGTGCATGTTATATATATATTTAAAAGAGGCAAAACAATACATTGTTGTATGAATGCAGTAAAATAATTTTTTGTTAAAAATGTGTTAAGGTCATGTAACCATGAGGAAGAACACAGCATCTCATTCATCACAGGATGCCTTCTGCAGCAAGAACGAAGTTCGTTCTCTGCATTCTTGGAATTGAGAACTAGCCTTTGGCAAGACAATGATGAAGAAAAAGAAGCTGCTAGAATGGCCAAGCCAGTCACCTGACCTGAATCCAAAAGAAAGAATAACTAAAGATCAAATTTTACGGACAAGACCCACAGAGCAATCAATATTTGAAGACTCTATAAGCATTTGGGGGGGGATGAATGAGACTTCATTCTCCATAAAGAGGTGTCTTGAAACTGCCATTATCAAAAAGTCACAGTAAAAAATTGCAGTGATTTCAACGGTACAAAACTGTCAATATGCTGCAGTAAAAATCCGTAACCTGGTTACCAGTATGTTTCCTTAATGTATACAGCAAATAACCATAAATTGACTTTCCCAGAATTCCCTGCAAGGCATGTCACTCTTTATGCTTTTTGTTGACATTACTATGGATCTTTTTAGTTGTTTTTCCATCAGTTATGTACATTAGAGATTTATGTTACATCTAATGTTGATAAAATATTTTGTTTCATGATTGTAATTTTATGTGTGTTACCATACCGGTGTTTAGTAGCTGTGTGAATGACACTGAGCACCTTCATTACACTGATACACATTTCTAAATGTGGGAGAAGTTGTTTGTGATGAGTATTGGGTCATTATGTAAGTTCCTCATCACCACCTGTACAGTATATGGCAGTGTTAACGGTGTCTATCTGTGTAACAACAGATGTGGAGATGTTGGTCATACAGTATACAAGATACAGAATTATTACCTTGATAAATTAATGAAATATGGTAGTTTACTGCAAAAATGAGAAATTACTTCCACAGTTTGTACTGTATTTTAACAGTGAAATACTGGCAACCACAGCTGCCGTTTTTTATTATAATTTTTTTTTAATCTATTTATTTTTTACAGTGTACTACTCAAGTAGGAACAGCATTTGTCAAGGCAGTCTTTCAGATGAGATGTTAAACTGAGGTCCCGACTCTCTGGTCATTAAATATTCCATGGCACCTCTCGTAAAGTAGGGGTGAAGCCTAGGAGTCCTGGCCAGATCCTCTCCATTGACCCTACTGGTCATTGCCTCCCAATCATCCCCATCAATTGGCTCTATCACTGTCTGTCCACTCCCCTTATAGCTGGTGTGTGGTGAGCGCACTGGCACCATTGTCCTGTGGCTGCCGTCGCATCATCCAAGTGGATGCTGAACACTGGTGTAGAGAAACCTGCCTCATGATTGTGAAGCACTTTGGGTGTATGGCCATACACAATAAATGCACTATATAAATACACATTACATTTGAATCTGAACGTACTTAACAATCATTAGAAAAGTATGTTATATATAATATATCAGTAGTATGGGTGCTTCTCAACTTTTCGTCCTTGTTTTCTACAATCCAACTGAAGGCTCTCATTCAATTTTATTTAGTCATAGTCAGGTTTAATGTGATCTTAAAAAGTGCTAAAGTGTGACAGAAAGCCACTTGTGAGAGGTAATGATGTCATTTAAAAGAGAATATCAAAACTTTGCCAGCATATCTGAGAATATTAAATGTGCATTTCATATATTTAACCAAGCCATAACTCTCTCGGCTCGATAATTCAAAAGAAATCAGAGATGTAAACATTTCTTTTTTATCCACATGTGCCCAGCTGAATCCACACCATCCAATTAGCACCCACATACATTCAGCGCGTCAGTTTAAGTAGCGTCTTCATTTAGCAGCACGCTTATTGAAAATCTGACAGATGCTTTAGCGGCATTCAGTTATCAGAGGGTTGCAAGGGTTGCGCTTGTCAACCGTTCTATCGTCTCGTGTTTCTCTATCATCTCACTCCCACTTCCGCTGACTGTGCAGATGTGTGCCAGAAAGCTCTCCACTGCAGTGACTTAACGCTTTGAACTGTAGGATTCATTTCAACGACTGTGATTGAGACATCCCTGCCAAAAGCTTTTCAATTGCTTTCAATAGCATGCAAGTGTCAGCTTTATTAGCGCTTTCATGAAATGGAACGCCCCGGGTTATATAAATCAAACACTTGATAATTAACTGAGCTTGGTAGGAAAGGGAGTCTGGTAATGTCATCATTTCCCATCTCTAATGAATAAGGACTAAAGGTCAAGAGAAAAAGGAAAGGTCGTCATATGAAAAAAAGGGAAATCTTTCATCATGCTCTTACAGTGTCGCTTATGGAGACATTGCACAAAACCGCCACAAGTCTCGATTCGTATTCATGGCGGTGGATGAACTTCAAAAGGAGACTTGTGTTGACTTTATGTTTCCTACTGAATGAAAATCAACAAACTGTATGGTACAAAGAGTACAGTCAACAGAATAGCGCAAATAAACTGATTAATTATTGTTTACTGGAAGTCTCCGTGTTTGAACCGAAGAGGATTAAGCATCTCTTGTTTGTAATTGGCTTATTGGAGTCTGAAGAGACATTCTCTAATGTGGAAATCTCTAATCCGCTTGTTTCCATGAAATTATACACAAGTGTCTTTTTGTGTAGAACATCGGTAGTTGATAAATCTCCAGTGTAAAGTTTTGTTCATGATGATGTAACACTAGCCAACTCGATTCTGGTCAACTGTAAGGACATGGTAATGGTTAACTCTGTAAACCTTTTTTTTTAATTGTAAAAAGTGGTTAGCATTTTGTGATTTTTCTCCGGGGGCTCTGGTTTCCCCCACAATCCAAAGACATGGGGTATGGGTGAATTGGGGAAGCAAAATTGCCCTTAGTGTATGAGTGCATGTGTGAATTTGAGAGTGTATGGATGTCTCCCAGTGCTGGTGTGACAGAAGCCAGCTAGTGACGTACTGCGTAGGTAAACCTCATTCTTTTGAATCAGAAAAGGTGCTGTAGCGACAGACGCTAGAGGCCATGGTCTTGAGCTTCCTTATTAGAGTAACCGACTTCCATGTGGAGCGGGTTGGGCGGTGTAGGTTCGGCAGGTTACATTGGTGCCATGCCCCAGATGTGCAAGTAAACCTCGCTCCTCTGAACCCAAAAAGGTGCTCTATCGACAGACGCTAGAAGCCATGCACTCTTAGAAATAAAGGTAAACAAGCTGTCACTTTGGTGGTACCTTTTCAAAAGGTACATGTTTGTACCTAAATGGTCCATATTGGTACCTCAAAAGTAAATATTAGTACCTAAAAATTTTAAAAGGAACACTTCTGTACTCTTCAGGTACTAATATGTACCACTGAGGTATTAATATGGACCCTTTAAGTGCAAATGTGTACCTTTTGAAAAGGTACCACCCCAGTGACAGCTCGCGTACCTTTATTTCTGAGAGTGTGGGCTGCATCTTGAATTTAAACTCCTCAGCAGTTAGAAAAGTACAGTCTATACAATATGAATGTGAATAGTATGAATGGAACTCGGATGTACTACCTTCGCCATTTTGTCACCATCATGTGACCTATTCACATCAGTTGCGTCGCTTCAATACCATTCATGCAGTCTCTTGCAGTGCATCATGGCATATCGTATCATCCATCCGATGCATACTTTAGAATCTCGCTGGAAATAGTATGTCATCCGGGTACTTCTCGCATCGTGTTTTTCGAAATCTATGAATTTGGACATACTACTCAGCTCGCATACTGTTTTTAGTATACTATATAGAATGGAAGCATGCGATTTCGGACGCAGCGATGGTCTTCAGACTACTTGTTAGATAAACAAACTCCCATTCGGAGAGTCACCAGTTTAATTCTAGCTTGGAGCGGGTTGGATAGCGCATGACCGGCTGGTTACACTGGGTTGAAGGTGGAAGGGCATCCATTGTGTCAGAATAGTTGGAGATTCATTCTGCTGTGGCGACCTCTTATAAATAAGGGACTAAGCGAAAAAAAAATTAATGACAAATACAATTAGAATTCTCTTGCATGCACATTCTCACACAGACATGAAAATACATGTACGTGAATGTATTGTTAGCACTTCCCACATAACTATCAATAGCTCCATTTCCATCTACCTTAATTTGAATAAGAAACCCATTATGGAAGCGACAAAATTTGCATGAGTTCTAAAAACGCGCACGATAGCATATGCGCTCAACTGAGTAGGATAACTAATAAGAAAATGTGCATAAACTATGAAGGATACACATGTGGGTTTAAAAAAAGTCATGTGATTTAGTCTCAACAGATGATGTGATTAAACAGTCTAGTGAAGACCACAATCTCAAATATAGTTTTGTTAAATTCTGCAAAAAACACCCGAGTGAAAGTTCATCTTCCATATGATTTTCATAATTACTTCCTAGAAACTGTCTTGCACAAAGGTTTTCACAAACGTCAGGCTCTCCCTCCAAAGCAAGATATAACAGATATTGTGTAGTCTGCAGATGTGAACTGTATTTTAATTACAAATGTTTTAATCGATATATCAAATTTGGGTAAAAACATAGCTAGAAACAAGGCTAGAAACAATAATTTTTTGCGACAGAAAATAAAAAAACTTTTCGGTCCAACTTTATATTAAGTACGTACTTACATCAAAACATACATTCAATGCATTTAATGTGTTCATAATGTATTGCAGAACTTATTTTGTGCTACTGAGGTATGGGAAGGTTTAAGGGTGGGTAAAGCTGTAATGGATTGTCATCAGTGTAATTATAAACGTAACAAAAAGGTAAGTACAGATGTATTTACATGCAGGTATTTAATCCTTCTTAAAGAACAATGATTTTACACAATTAATACATTATAACAAATTATTAACTTCAATGTTAGTACATATTAGTTAAGACCACTTAATATAAAGTGGGACCTACATTTCTTAGTATATAGCTAGTAATTTTCCTGTTTTTGAAGCAGATTTAATATCTCAACACTTAGAGATGCCTCGAACACTGCTGATAGACTATATCAGAGATTAGCACAAATACATCAAAAAGTAGTTTGCTAAAATTACAAATACTTCCAAATCCATTGGTAGAAACATGAATTCCAACATAAACTGAAATATCATCATCTGCAGCTCAATTTGGCAGAATCTTTAACAGATTCTTGCCTCTCCTGCTAAACCTGCTGTACATTCATGCATTGTCAGATGATTTTATACTAAGTGGCTTACAGTGCACTCTACTGTAGGTACACATTTGATCAGTTCTTTCTCTGCCTGGAACTCAACCCACAACCTTTGAGATACTGATCGTCTGTACAACATAATTTCACAATTCAATCTGCTTTGCCAATAATTATTTCATAAAGTTCACCTAGAATTTTTGATGGAGTGTTCTGTGATGTTGACGTGATTGTGCAGGTTTGTGCTGCTCTTCCTTAATGGAGTATGATGAAACACTCTTCGTCCAGGCCCTTGTCATTTCTAGCCTGGATTATTGTAGCTCTCTTCCAGCTGAACGTCCATCATGTGCAATCAAACCTCTTCAAATTGTTCAAAATGCTGCAGCGTGACTGGATCTTCAGCAAACTTAAGACAGCCTAAGTTTCTCCTCTCTTTATCCCACTGCACATGGCTACCAGTTTCAGCCCTCATCAAGTTCAAGCCATTGATGCTTGTTTACACAAAAAAACTCCTACCTTCATATCCCCTCCAGAAGCCGAGAGGCTCTAAAACACTATCCAAAACCTTCTCATGCACTGCTGTTGGCTGGTGGGATGATTTTACCATCCAAAATGCTGAATCCTTCACAATCTCCTAGAGAACTCATATCTTTATATGCATTTCACCAGCTATTTTCAATAAAATATTCTCATTCTCATCTTCAATAAAAAGTCTCACTGGCACTTCTTTTGACTAATTGCCTTTTTATGGTGAATTGCTTATATTTGTAAGTTACTTTGGATTGAGGTATCTACTTAATTTAATTTAACTTATCAAATAAATAATTTAACTTATCAAATAAATAAATGCAAAATGAGTGATACATTATTTTATTAATTTTTTTCTTCACTTTTTATTGTTTAAAGGAACCCAGGCTCATTCTGAAAGCGTAGAAGTATATAAATTTTTGGAGAGCCCAGGAAGTATTTTTTTTTTTTTTTTTTTTTCCAAATCTATCAGAGGCTGCTGTATACGCTTTTTGAGATTTTAAATTTTTCTCACATTGCCATTCGTGCCTGGTCTTCTCATGTAAATCCAACACTCTCGGCTGACTGACTGACTGACCAACTAACCGATCCACCCACCCACCTCCTTCTCTAAACTCAACTGATAGTGTTTTAAAAAGCACCAATTGACCAGCGAATACCCACTTCCCCAATCCCAACCGACAGTGTTTTGAAAAGCAGTCCAGAAAAAGAAAAGCCCTTTGATTTTTACCACGTCTTACCTGCTTTCTGGAACTGTTCTTCATCAGACTCAAACCCTGTCATCGCGGTCAACTCCTCTCTGCGTCTCAAATCTGCCATTGCATGCTGCGAGCCACTGGACAAACTAGTAACAGTGCGACAGTCGTCCAAACGGAGGTAAGCGGTCAGCTACTAACGAGAAAAGGAACACCATCAAACCTCCCTGTAGCGTTCGTTTTAAAGACAAAATGCTGCCATACGTACTTCTGGCTACAATTTGCCATCTCCTAAAATGTATATAGGTCTACGTTTCCAGAATGAGTCTATGTTGGTGTAGCAGGGTGGAGTGAAAAGGCAAACACGAGTTGCTTGTGAATACCCCCCCGAAGGGTTTTTATTTACAAGTGAGGAGTGTGGGTGCGCTGGTGCCTTCAGTGCTCGTCCTTTTCGTCCCGGTGATAGGTGCTCCAGATGGTGGGTAGTGGGTGAAAGTATCGTCCAAGTGGGTCCTTTTAGTGCAGAGGTGAGTACCCCGATCGCTGTGCAGTCTACTCCGTGCTTTCTAGAGAGAGAGAGAGAGAGAGGTGTTAGTCTTAGCATACCGGAGAGGTTTCTCAGTTGTTTCGTTCACACTCTGGCTCTTTATGAGTCTCTCTCTATTAGCTTCAGGTGTCAGCGATCAGCGTAATTGCGTGCAGGTGGCGTCAGTGCGCTGCTCCCAGGACGACGCTGATGTTTCATTGGGCGACCCGCCACAGTTGGTTTAAAGTCTGCATAGACCAGAAGTTGCTGAGATTTTTATTTCAGTATGCTGATGTACCACTAACTGAATTGAATACTGAGTAGGTGGCAGGACTTTATGACTTCCCTCATAGCAAACTAATGGTAAAGCCTTTTTCACACTACAAGCGTCTAGCAGCTGCAAAGCGACAAGCCGCTGTTCATTTCAGTGGAGAGTGAGCGACTTACTATGACCTCCGTCAATGTGAGCGACAACAACGGTTGAAGACCAGGTGGGTGTGAATCCTTCAACTTTATGCAAATGAAGAGCCACTTTCTTGAGCGACAGATAATAGAACCACCAGTAGAGCTCACATGATCCTCTCTCAGCTCACTCAGAGGCCGGTTGTATTCTCCGTGCAGTAGACCTAGACAGACCTGCATTTGCAGCAGGTCGTCACCCAGAGTGACAGGCAGCTACAA
This sequence comes from Danio albolineatus, assembly GCA_903798035.1. Taxonomy (NCBI): domain Eukaryota; kingdom Metazoa; phylum Chordata; class Actinopteri; order Cypriniformes; family Danionidae; genus Danio; species Danio albolineatus. The sequence goes on from CAIGQQ010033214.1 coordinate 66,005, forward strand.
AGTCACTGCTAGTGTGAATGAGGCATAAGAGGGGTGTGGTTTAGAATATTGTGGCTGAATCTGTCAAACTGAAGTTGATAAGGAGAGCCGCCATTCCAAATGCAGAAAGAAAATCTTTAATTAAATATTATCTTTAATTGACTTTAATTAAAGGTTACCAAAACATTTTTAAAAAAAATTTATTAACTTGCACAGATTAACTGTTCACCTAAAGAATGACAATGTGTGCTATAGCAAAATAAACACTACAAATTTTGATATCACACAGACTTTATTATCTCTTTTCTTAACAGCATGGTTTTTATTCATGTTTTCTGTATCACTGTTTCCACAAATGTGTCAAAAACTAGCAAGTGTCACAAGTAATGTCAAAATGGCCACCGCAACTTTTGAATATGGATCAAACTATTTTGTGGACAACAACGAACATTCAATGATAAATAAATAAAAAATGTAGCTGCTTAAAATGTATTTTGCCAATACAAATAAAAAGTAGTCAACTAACATTAGCTAGCAACTTAACGTTGTAAGTTAGCAAGAAAGATTCAGTTTTAGAAGTAGCACAGAAATGTATTAACTGCTCTATTATTATGTGTTGTAATAAAATAAGGCGAACAATATGCAGTAATGTAATATGATAGCAGTTCACAACAAGTGCGCTAAATTACGTAAGATGTGACACATTTTACTTACATCTAGCTCAATTAAATTCCATTGGGTTTGATGATTTTTTGTAAATAAATAAACAAATAAATAAATATTATTATTATTATAGTATTAGTATTATATTATTAATAATAAGTATTTATCCTCTTAAATCAATGACTCTGGTGTGCATTATTTTCTGATAATTAACTGTCCTTCTTAGGTTACTTATTATTAATAATTTGTTAATAGTATAAAACAAATGATTAATTGTTTTATAAATATTTAAAATTTGTTGTTGTTTAAATTATGTACATTTTATAAAATACTAATATTTTTACCAATTTTATGACAATGGAACTGAGAACGTTGTTTACTGAAGCAGAGGTGTGAGATCAGGTTTTGTTTTTCCTTTTGCCTTCTCAGTTTCCCTTTAAATCAAACAAGCTGGATGTGTAAGTCAAACGTGGACACAGAAAGCTCCTGTGGATCTGAATCACAAACAGAGAAGGCCCCAGGGTTTCCCTTGAAGCTGCACCGGCCTGGGAATTTGTCGCAGGGGTTGCATTTTGACCTTTAACACGAAGCTGTGACAGTCCTTATCCAGATTGTCTTCTCTTTTTCTTGCATCTCATTTAATAATTCAAGATGAACAGAGTTGTTTTTCCTTTGTTGTGTTTCCCTGTTCAATTCTCACACTCACACCCCCAGATTCACACCTCGAGTGAGAACGTCTCTAGCAATGAGCAATGTTATAATTACATTTACCTCTTTGCATAACAACTTGAATGGCCAAGTATGCCTACAAGTCATACTGAGAAACGAAGAAGCCATTATAGGCTAAAATAATACAGTGTTGGTCATTAAATGAATTACTTTTGATATTAAACAGCTGTTGCATTTACATTTCCAGCTTTTTCTTTGACTCTCAATTCACTAATGGCAACTAGTGAATGCGAATGTTTATCAGAAGCTCCTCAAGCGACATTCAGCTCCTTCTTTGCATTCATCACTCTATCAACAGTGATTTTCATGCAGGACAATGAGCCTCTTGTCACACACCGAAATGGTTACACTGTTAAAAACGTTGAGTTCCACACAATTGATTTGTGTTTGGACAACATTCATTCATTCATTCATTTTCTTGTCGGCTTAGTCCCTTTATTAATCCGGGGTCGCCACAGCGGAATCAACCGCCAACTTATCCAGCATATTTTTACGCAGCGGATGCCCTTCCAGCCGCAACCCATCCCTGGGCAACATCCACACACACACACATTCACACTCATACACTATACGGACAATTTAGCCTACCCAATTCACCTATACCACATGTCTTTGGACTTGTGAGGGAAACCGGAGCACCCGGAGGAAACCCACGCAACCACGGGGAGAACATGCAAACTCCACACAGAAATGCCAACTGACCCAGCCGGGGCTCGAACCAGCGGCCTTCTTGCTGTGAGGCGAGCGTGCTAACCACTAGGCCACCGTGGCGCCCTGTTTGGACAACATAAAATAGTTAATTTAATGAATTAGTTTTAACAAATTTAAGTGGATTGAACATAAAACAATTAAGTTTCAGCTTTGTAGGGTTCCATTCTGTCCGCCCAATGATAGAATCCAATGGATGGTCGAAGGTCCATGAATAGTCGAAGTCTTGTTATGATACATAAGAAAAGACCCAAATGCGAGAGTAAAGTAAAAGGAATTTAACGTTAGAATGCAATCCAACAAGGCTCAATAATTCAGAGTTCGTGAATGAGGCGATGGATAAAGCCAGTGATACTTCTCAGGAGACGATGCAATAAGCCAGTGGCACTTCTCAAGGAGACGATATAGTTAACAGCTGCAGGAAACTTCAGACGGCAGAGCAGGCAGTAACAGTCACAGACGAAGCTCATAGATGATCACAAGAGGACAGTTCAGGAAGCAGACAATAGCCACAGAGATAACATCCAGAAGGATTGCAGGTTACATCGACTCACCACCAGCATGTACACGAACGGAGCCTGGATACACAAACACACGTTGGAACAACGAACCGACAATGAAATGACAAAGACACTGGGTATAAGTAGCCGAGATAACAAGCCAATGCTGTTGATGCTAACGAGCCGGCTGAGCGATTCCCTCCACGTGATCGCCCAGCTGATGAGGTAAGCACCAGACAGCCAGGCTACTATACCCAAACAAACACACTCGCACTAACCAGATAGACTCACCCACAAGCATACGCACACAGACACACAGAAAGGAACATACAGATCCGTAAACCGTGATAAGTCTTTTCTAGCACTTCTGAAAATAATACTCTTGATTGAAAGAATTTATTTATTTCAATCTCCGAATTTACTGACTCAAATTTTCAAGTGTCAGTAATGGATCACATTCATCAAGAGTTGATGAATTTGGATATTTGATTATTTCAGATTCACTATACTTTCAGTTATTTGTTCATTGCAGACCAGTTGTCATATTGAGTTCATGTGTGGCCAATTCACATGTCTGTACCTCTTGGGCTCAGTAGGACAACTGGTCTGCAATGAATGAATAACTGAAAGTACAGTGAATCTGTAAGAATCAAATAAAGTCTAAATTTATTGATCACTTGATAATTGGAGTCAGATTAAATTGTGAGCTAGAAACAAATAAATAAGTCAATTTTAATAAAGAAGAGAATAATATTCAGAAGTGCTAGAAAAGGCTTACAAGCATTTGACCATTCATTGGATTCTGTTGTTGGGCCGATAGAATGATAGAAACCCCACAGCTTATTTTTAAATACTTAGTTTAAACAAGCAACAATTGGCATTTTTTTCATTTGTAAATATACATCCTTTCCTGTCATTGCATTGCATTGCATTGTAAAGCAATTCTTTGAAGCTGAAAACATTAAAATAATGCAATGACCAGTTCAGAGTCCTAATATAAACCTGACTAAAAATCTCTGGAATATCCTTGTTGACAGATCTCACATGGAAATAACCTATATAAACAAGTTTTAATATAATGTATGGGTGTTTCCCAGTGATGGGTTGCATCTGGAAGGGCATGCGCTGCGTAAAACATATGCTAAATAAGTTGTCGGTTCATTCCTCTGTGGTGACCCCAGATTAATAAAGGGACTAAGCTGAAAATAAAAATGAATGAATGAAGGTTTTGATATAGGTTTTTAATATATGTGACATAAAATTGTCCATTTTCTTATATTATGTCTACATACAGTATAAGTGCACATAATAAAACCCTCATATGACACATATGTTAAAAACCTATATCAAAACCTATATTAAAACATATATGTTTATATAAGTTATTTCCATTTGGGCTCTCACTTTTTTGCCATAGTTAAATTCCATAACATGCCAATTACACGTGATACCAATTTCAAGTGTTAGCACATACATAAGCATTTTTTAGTTCTTAGTTATTGCCTTGGTAATATAAAATAAGAACTAGGCATCATGTACGACAGTTGCCAAAGTGAGATATGAGCTGTAATGTAGACATACCTTGTATGTACAGGGCTTACATTATATGTTGATATAAAGAAGGAAAACAGGGGATCTATATCAGAATCAGAATCAGAATCAGTTTTATTGCCAAGTGTGCTTCACACACACAAGGAATTTGCTTTGGCTACAGAAGCTTCCAGTGTACATAAAGTGACAAGTGACAACACAGAATAAATATATATATATATATATATATATATTAAAAAAAAAGAAGCCGATAGACATTAAACAGAGATGCAGTCAATCCAACGATCTGGATGTTGAAATGTATGTACAGATTTGTTATAAATATACAGGTTATAAGGTGCTGTGTACAAATGTGTAAGTATTGCATTGTATGTTGTTATAAGGTGCTGTGTACAAATGCGTAAGGAGAAGTATTGCATTGTATATTATTATAAGGTGCTGTGTACAAGTGGGTATGAGAAAGTATTGTACGTTTATTGCACAATAGGAAAATATTAACTGTTCATGAGGTAGATGGCCTGAGGAAAGAAACTCTTCCTATGTCTGGCAGTTTTTGTGCTCGGTGCTCTGTAGCGTCGGCTCGACGGTAACAGTTCAAACAGGAAGTGTGCTGGGTGCGAGGCATCCAGGGTGATTTTGCGAGCCCTTTTACTCACTGTGGAAGAGTACAGTTCTTGAAGTGTAGGAAGGGTAGTGCCAGTGATTCGTTCAGCAGTCCGGACTATTCGCTGTAGTCTACGGAGGTCAGATTTGGCTGCTGAGCCGAACCAGACGGTGATTGAAGTGCAGAGGATGGATTGGATGACAGCTGAGTAGAACTGCACGAGCAGCTCCTGTGGCAGGTTGAACTTCCTCAGCTGACGGAGGAAGTACAGTCTCTGCTGGGCTTTCTTCACAATAGAGTTTATGTGAGTGTCCCACTTCAGATCCTGAGAGATGGTGGTGCCCAGGAACCTGAACGACTCCACTGCAGCCACAGTGCTGTTCATGATGGTGAGCGGGGGGAGTGCAGGAGGGTTTCTCCTGAAGTCCACTATCATCTCCACCGTTTTGAGCTTGTTCAGCTCCAGATTGTTGTATCTGCACCATAAAGCTAGCCGCTCCACCTCCTGTCTGTATGCAGACTCGTCACCGTTCCGGATGAGGCCGATAACAGTAGTGTCGTCCGCAAACTTCAGGAGCTTGACGGAGGGATCTTTATGCGGGGCAGTCGTTGGTGTACAGGGAGAAGAGCAGTTGGGAGGAGACCACATCCTTGAGGGGGCACCAGTACTGATGGTGCGGCTGTCAGACGTGATTTTGCCCATTCTGACTAGCTGTTGTCTATCTGTCAGAAAGCTGGTGATCCACTGACAGACAGAGCTAGGAACAGAGAGCTGGGTCAGTTTGTGCTCGAGCAGTGATGGGACGATGGTGTTGAAGGCAGAACT
>CAIGQQ010033221.1:0-17637 GCA_903798035.1 Danio albolineatus
GCATCAGATAAAGGACGAGGAGACCATCGGGTGCTTTTTGAGGTGCTATGTAAATAACATGGTCTATAATAATGATATTGTGGTCCCAAAAAGACCTTGATCCACAGTTAAAAGGATAGTTCAAAGTTGCATCTGGAATATCGCATACAACATTTGAAAATAAAACACTGTTTCCATCCAATGTGTCAAAGACAAGAAATCTGTCACTTATAAACTGGCTGCGACAAACAGGCACCAAATATTAAACTGAAGAAGGGTCTTTACTGCAGTAGGAGAAGCTACTGTGGGCTGCTTTTCTAATATAATTAATTACTTGTGCCTCAGAAAATAAAGACGAAATGCAATGAATGTGCAGTAACCATTCTGAAAGGTAATAATACCGAACCACTTTAATGACTTTGGCTAAGGGATTTTGGCATGACCAAAATAGTATTTCAGATGTTTTACAATGTGGTTGGTCCACTAAACCACTAACTAATTCCATCCTGTGGCATCTATTTTTGTTATGACATGATCTGTAAAAACAAATTACATGACTTTATCAATGCACATGCAGCAATTTAATCAGTAAATGTGTTTCCATCATAGTTTATGCACATTTTGTCTTATTGCAGAAAAAAAGTTGATCTAATTCAGTTGCCCACATAAGTTTTTTTAAATGTGCATTTTCAATATTTATGCACATCTTGACATATCTAATCAGCAATTTTATGCAATATTCTAAAATGTACTTAAAAATAGGTGGATATAAAAATAGCTACTTACTCACCCCATGTCACGGTCACACAAGGAGGATTATCTCTTTTCATCAATTTACTCAAACAAGCAGGTTTAATCAACAGTGGAGGCAGGTAAGTGAAAGTCTTTGCAGATGAGCAGATGGAATGTAGTTTATGATGTAAACAGAGAGCTTCAGTCAGACATATAGTATAAAGTCACTTCCCTTAATGATAGCTTGTTCATCCACAGATAGGGATGGCTGACGTGAAACTGACGTTTCGACACAGTGTCGAGATCCCGAAGCGCAAGTGTTTTGAAACAATGCACCGAAGCAGGATCCGAAACACCTAGGTCACGTGACAAAAGTGTTTAAAACCACCAGGTCACGTGACTTAAGTGATGCAACGCATTGATCAGTTTAGAAGCGCTTCGAGACCTGGCTAATCCCCATTTGACTGTAAGGATCAGAAACACTCTTGTCTCATATGGCCTGGTGGACCGTGTATGTGCATGATGCTTCTGTGCTTCAAATGACTTTTGGGTTAGAATCCCGACTTGTACAAACACTCCGAAATCATGGTTTTAATCATGTTACTGTTTTATGATGTAGTTTGGATAGGATAGAGCTGCGGATACGCCATCAATTTAGCATCATTTTTGAAACACTGTAAATAATAAATAATATTTTTACATTACTGTGATGATTGGGTTTAGGGTAAACATTAATAACATACACTAAATAGTCAATTTTATGAAAAATATAAATAATTATTGTTAACTTCTGGCCACAGCCGTAGGTGACCTAAATACACCCTGTTTTATGACCATAACAAGACATATTTATTCACATATTTATTAAGTGTTTATTCGGATGTCAGACCAATGTTGAAACAAAACGATACAAGAACAGAGCAATTCAAACTGATATTAAAGGATTTCAAAATTATTGTAAAAGCCTAGATTCGAACCCCCTATATCTGCAAGGTAGTCAGGAACCATACCCGCTCCACTAATTCGCTTGAAGATCTAACCTTACAAAATGGGGTTTAACACCTTAATTTGCTCAACTGGTTCTTTGCTAAAGCTGTTCCAGCGCAATACATAGAAAATGACCACTAGGTGTCACCATAGAGTGGGGTTTCGAAACGTTTCGAAGCTTCGATACATTTGCTTCGACTGTTTTAGTGTTTCATAAAGCCTCACTTTGCCCACCACTATCCACAGGTTTGAGAGAAACGACCACAGGAGGAGAGGGGAAACATCCACAGAAGAAGGTGGGTCAGGGAGAAGGTAAGGTGAACCATGTAACATCGATTCCAGCCAAAGACTGGAATCAATGGGGTTATATGGGGAGTCCTAATGATGAGTGCAGGTGTGTTTAATCAGAATTCAGGTGATGGTGCTCTGATGTGATGAGAGGCGGCAGGAAATAAGGAACAGTGATTGGTGAGAGAGAATGGTAAACAAAGCTGCAGGAATGAGCCGGGGATGTGACACCCCACACTTGTTACAAAGCAGTTTGAGATTTTTTCTTCTGTTGAACACACATGAAGATATTTGTAAAAAGCTGGAAACCATGGACTTTTATAGTATTTGTTTATCCTCAGTCAAACCAAGTGGAATCTGTGAAGAAATTCCCAATAGTATCTGGCAACAGACTTCCACATGCAAGCTATATGAAGTCTCAGACACATGCACTCAGTAGAGTTAGTGATGTCACTGTGAGGGGAAGGGTTAGGCGTATGCATTAAAGTCGACACTGGAGCCGACACTGGCGGGCGCACTGGGGCTGGAGCTGACACTGGCGGGCACACTGGGGCTGGAGCAGATGCTGGTGGGCACACTGGGGCTGGAGCAGACACTGGCGGGCGCACTGGGGCTGGAGCAGACACTGGCAAGCACTCTGGAGCTGGAGCCGACACTGGCGAAGAGGCCTTTCTCTTCCTCCTCCACTTTTGGGTGCGGGTTAACCCTTGGGGGTTGGGCATGGACTGGGAGGTGGTGCTGGTGGTGAAGAGAGGGGTCCATTCCCCCTGAAGGTACTCCCTCTCCTTCTTCTGACAGACAAATTCTACCACCTCCCAATAGGTCCATTTACCAAGATCGCCCAGCTCCTCCCAATCGACAGGTTCATCCAATCCAGCCAGAAAGAAATGGATGATGTTGCTCTCGATGAAACCAAGCCCCCGGACTGCCTCAAAAAGACCCTCGGCGAAAACGCAGAAGGGGCGATGGTTCTGCCGGTGAGACAGTCCTCTGGCTAGGGGTTGGTCCTGGGGTCCTTCGTGCTGGGAGGAAGCTGGGTGCTAAAAATAAGCCATACCGCCTTTCTGCTGGATCCTCTTTTTGGGCAGTAGTATTCTGTTACGTGCTGGTGGAGGTGTGACAAAGTCAACGGAAGCAAGGGTCCAAGTGCAGAATTTTTAATATAAAAAAAAAAAAACAGTATAGCAAACTCACGGGGAACAATCAAAAATCGTAGTCAGACAGGCAAGAGATCACAAGGCAGGCAGGAATAATCACAAATCGAGGCTATGGTCAAAAACACGGAGCGACTGGAACAAAAGAAAACCGTTGCTAGTCACAAAACAGATGACAATACTACTGCAGAGAATGAGCGTGTGTGTGTGCTGCTTATGTAGTGTGTGTAATCAATCGTGATGGTCCTCCGCTGGTGTGTGTGCAATCAGTTGTGACATGGAGCAGGAGTGTGTGTGTGTGTGCTGCATGACTGGAGATGTAGTCCAAACATGGCAGATCTGTAGTTCCCGGAAGCATGAGTGAACCAGCGATCTCTTCCCTCTCAAAGATCGCTGGTGATCGTGACATTTATCTTGTTGTAGATGTATTTACCGTGCTTTTGCGAATATATCTTTGTCATACTGTAGACAAAACAATTGACTTAATTTCTAATTTATCCATTTACTGCAAAACTGTCCAAATTTCTGTATTTCTTATGACTGGCCGAGTTTCACGCTGATGTTCTATTATTTTGTTTTGCCGTATTTTGATTCACAACAAACAGCAAGTTTTAACTTAAACATTAATTTAACTTAAATTTAATGGCACCAAGAGAAAATTTCCCACAGTAAAAACTTAGAATACAGTAACACACCAGATAAGTGGAATATGATAAAATACAGTTCATATTACAGTTAAAGACTGTGTAATTTACCAAAACAGTGTTTGCAAATGCTCTTCCCTCAAACAACAGGACTGTGCCTTTTTAAACACACATTTTCAAAAGTGAACATCTTGGAATTAAAGTGCCAAGTTGTCAAATTATACTTGCTATATCTATACTATATCTGTTTATTTATTATTTCTCATCAGGCAGTTCCTTTGACCTCATGATTCTCATTTTCTCTGACATGTGGTGTGAGCTGTATGGTCTTATACTGGTATAGACAGGTGTGTGCAGTGGCGGTTCTAGCTTGAATGACACCCTGGGTGAAGAACCCCATATATGCCCCCCTCTTCAAGCTTATAAATAGTTGCAAGGTAACGTCTAGTTAATATAAAAAGACCATTGAACATATACATTCTAAAAAAAATGTTCCTAAAAAGCAGCATGTGTAAGGTGCACGGGAATGATTCTCTGTGCACATGTGTCAGTTTGTTTTCACCAGTGTTGTTTCTGTTGCACATAGAAAAAACAAACTTGCATTTAAAAAAGACGTCAAATGTGAATGGCCCCTAACATCTTTATTCCTGTATTGCCACTCTTGGGATTATTACACTTGCATAAAGTAAATCGGATCTCAAAGCCTACTGGGGCACATGTGATTTTTACCAGGGCATGTTTTTTTCTTTCTTTTGCAGTCTCCCGGTGCCACCCCCAGCAAGATGCTGCCCTGGGCAATCGCCCATATTGCCTATGCCTAAATGCACCATTGGGTGTGTGGCTTTCCTAATCAAGTCCAATCAGTATAATCAAACTGGGCTGGACTCAAATGAAGGTGTAGAACCATATAAAAGATAATCAGAAGAAACAGATAGCACCCAGGTTAAATATGTGTGTCACAGCGAAGTGTCTGAATACTTTAGGACCAAGTGATATTTCAGTTTTTCTGTTTCTGTTTTTTTGTCAGTATGGGGTGCTGAGTGTACATTAATAAGAAAAAAAAATACTTGTATGATTTTAGCAAATGGCTGCAATATAACAAAGAATGAATTATTTAAGGGGATCTGAATACTTTCTGTACCCACTGTGTGTGTATTTATGTGAAGTTTATTTATAAACTAATTTTGAGAGGGTCACATGCTTTTGATTGCTTGCGGCTGGTCCCTTCACCAATCAGACGATTCCTAAAGCCACAACAAATATCCTAAGTTCTATATAACAGCCATCTTCGTTTTGAAGAATCCCACCCTTCCACCTCTACATTTAATTTACATTTGTAACACAGCACTTTTTGTTTTCTTTCATTTGACTTTAAATTACAGAAAACTAGTAGTGAGTGTTATGGATCAATGTAATACACTATTGGCATTATATTTTGCCCCTCTTGCCAATGGGGCAAAAAACAACAGCAAAAAAAAAAAAGGAAAAAAAAGAAAACAACAGCAAAAAAATAAAATAAAAATAAAACAACAACAACAACAACAAAAACATGATATGCATTGAACATGTTTTTCAAAATTTCCCTATAAGACAATAATGGATATGTTCAATAATTTTAGAGTTTAGAAACATTTAGTTGAGTTTAGACAAGTTTAATAGTTTAACATGATGAAACAATTTTCATCACAACTTAGCAACATCACAATACTAAGCAAGGTAAATGTTTGGGTTCTGATGTGTAAATGGTTGACCAGTGGGAGCAGGGCCCTGATCTGACTATTATACGGTGGACTATTAAACGCATGCGATTGCAAAAAAAAAAAAGATGAGAAATGATCTTCATCCATTTGACAGCACACATGCTGCAAATCCTCACAACGCAAACACATTAAAAAAATGCGCTGAATTTTCACACAACGCAAACAAATTATGAAAATGCGTGCAATTTCTCACAATACTTTCAAATAGCATGGAACACAACGAAAATGTTGGAGGACCCTAAAACGTGACAGATCCAGCTCTTTAGGTTATGGCTATTTAGGCTAATCCAAAACATCAGGGAATCAGGATGTTAAAATAAACAAACAAAAACTTACCTTTCACAGACCTCCTGCAACTTCACTGAGCAATAGTCACAGCATAACAGTGTCCGTCACATTTTAGGGTCCCCTTGAAACATTTCCAATGTGTTCAGTTCTTTTTGCAAGTGATGTGAGAAAATGCAGTGCGTTTGATTAATTTTGTTTGCGTTGGGGGAAAATGCAGCTTGTTCTTTTTTAAACAGTGTACGCTTTGCGAGCATTTGCAGTGTGCTGTCAAATGGATGAAGATCTTTCCTCAATTTGCTATTGTTTTTTGTAAGTTTTTTGTGAGTTCTCTCAAATTGCAGCATGTTAAGCTCTCTTGGCCACTAAGTTAATTATGGTAATTATGCAAGTTGTTGTGTAACGGTTTGTTCTGTAGACTTAAAAAAATAGTTTAAAAGGGCTAATAATTTTGACCTTAACATGGTTTTTAAAAAGTTTTTTTTTGAAGCCAAAATAAAACAAATAAGGCTCTCCAGAATGAAAAAAATATTATTAGACATACTGTGAAATTTCCCTTGCTCTTTTAAACATCATTTGGGAAATATAAAAAATAAGTCCAACTTTTATTATTATTCAATAATTAAAGCCAACTTCAATTATATTTTGCAATTAGATGGCAAATAGATGAAATTATATGATATGTATACGTTTTCTACCTCAACTGATTTATATCATCGTACTACCTTCTTCTGCGTCTTCTTGGCTCAGCAGACAGTGCTGATATTTTCAATAGTAGGGGCAGTGTGTGAACCGTAACTCTGCCACATGACATACTGATCCAGTGGATAAATTTTTGCCAACAAGTAATCTAATCCCCCTTTTGTCTAGTTTTTGGTTGGAAATTCACAAAGAAAACATGAAGCACTAGCCTTTCAGTTCTCGTAAACCTTTGATCAAACTCTTATCTTCATTCAAAAAACATTTTTATTTAACTATTTTCATTGTTTATTTTACTCAGCTAAAAATAAACACATCTTCATAATGCCATCATTAGTTAAATTTAGTCATGCTTATTCCTGTAGTACAATAAGCAGTTGTATTTTTGTATGATATAGTATTGCTTGTTTTTTTATTATTTATGCATACAATGTACTGTAGTTTTGCTTGAAAAATTTTGCCCATTTTAATGTTTTATGTTAACTGGGAACTACCTGATTCTTTTGTATTAGCAATCCTATGTTCAGCTTTTTGAAAGTGTCAGTTCTTTTATCTCCTTCCTTTTTTATCTCTGCACTTCAGCAATTTAATTAACAATTGTGTTCACGTGAGATTATTTTTAGCTACAGTAGATCACATAAACTATTTAATTCAAATTGAATGTTACAGCTCACACCCTAACATGATTAGAAAAAAAACAACAATTTTGTTGTTCAAGTTATACCTAGCTGGTGTTTGAAGTAGACTCGAAACCATAACAAATGCATTATTCTGTTCACTGTCCTTAGTTCAAGTTATTAAGACCTTTTTTTCTTTTGTAATACAGTGGCTTTATATAGGTTGTGACTGTGTGTCACTTCTGTTGTAAATCAAAAAATGGAAGTCTCTTAAAGTCACATCAACCACAGACCTTATTTTCATCATAAATCAAGTGCTTTGCTAAAACCCCAAAGTAAAATTCCCATGGGAACTCAAGGCTTGAAAATACTAATTCTCAAATTCTCTTTTGTTTTAGGACAATAAACTGAGCAGCTTGATATGGGCTAATTATTTGTTCCTTTTCCTAAATGTAGTGCTATCAGTCTTAAAGGGATAGTTCACCTCAAAATTTAAATTGTCATAATCATTTGCTTCTGAGAAACACAAAAAGGAGATGTTTGGAAATGTGTCTGGGTTTTCATGAAGTGGAAGATAATTGTAACTGAAACTGGGTATCATTCTGGAAAAAAACAATATGGGTGAGAAAATTAAGAAGCTTTAGTATTGAACTTACAAAGAATGTTTTGAGAAGTCACAATTTTAGTCAGATTATCTAATTCACTTTCCAATTTGTGGAGTAAGATTTGAAAATTTTAAAATCTAAACTTTGCGAAAAAATAGTGTTATACAGATGAAGATTTAATCAGTGTGACTCAGATGAGGTTCTAAAAATAATTTTAAGGGCATCATAGTGAGTAGCACAATCACCTCACAGCAAGGTCGCAGGTTCGAGCCTTGGCTGGAACAGTTGGTATTCCTGGGTGGAGTTTGCAGGTTCACCCGTGTTCGTGTAGGTTTGCTTCGGGTACTCCGGTTTCCCCCACAAGTCTAAAAACATGTGGTATAGGAGAATTGGGTAAGCTAAATTGTCCGTAGTGTATGAATGTGAATGAGTGTGTATGGATGTTTACTAGTGATGGGCTGCAGCTGGAAGGGTATTCGCTGCGTGAAATATGTGCTGGATAAGTTGTTGGTTCATTCCGTTGTGGTGACCCTAGATTAATAAAGTGACTAAGCCAAAAGAAAATGAATAAATTAATGAATGAACTTTATTTAATATTCAGGTTTCATAAGTACAGTAAACACCTAAAAGAACAGTACAGAATTGGTTAATGACATTTTAACTACAGAAGAGCTATAACTTTAAGATTGAAGAAATTCAGGGAGTTTCTGAGTGTAAAGGAATGGTTTACCCCCCAAAATATTTTTTTTTTTTTGCTGTTAATTAACTCACCTTCAGGCTTCATTAGAACAATGAAGTGAACATGGGCCAATCATCGCTATCTGCACCTATATTTAAATTACAGCTATTTTACCCCTTTTACAAGATGTAAGATAAGCCTTTGGTGTCTCCAGAATGGATCTGTAAAGTTTCAGCTCAAAATGCCCATCTGATAATTTATTATAGCCTTCAGAATATGCTAATTTTGGTGTCGGAATACGTTATAGCTGTTTTTGTAGCCTGTAGCTTTAAATAACAATGAGCTGCTACTCCCTGCCCACCGTTTGCATGTGTGTGTCTGCTTGACATCATGCATAACATCACGTAAACAGCACAGTGACAGAGACAGACTCTGGTGAAGCTGAAATACCACTTATTAGTCAAAAATATGAAATAAGTTTATTTCATGTATTTGTGCTAGAGTTAAAACCTTTCTGAAATGATTGAGTCTCACACAAATGCACACACACACACACACACACACACACACACACACACACACACACACGTTACGTATTTGTGTTATTTGTGTTCTATTTGTGCTTTGTGTTCTCTCTTTCTCTCTCTCTTGCTCTGTTCCCCCGTATCTGCTTTCAGATTTTCCGGTTCCCGCTATTGGTCACATCATCCGTCAATCATTTCATCCCCGGTTACGTCACTATGACATCACGTCCAATAGGCAAAGACTTCCCGTTATAAAAGCGCGCACCAGACCCTAGTTCAGCCCTTCCCTTCTCTTCTCCTTCTTGTTATTCACTTGTGTTTGTTTTGAGTGCGTTGCGTCGCAAATGAAAAAACCCTATCTGACTGTGTGTTTCGTTGTTGCCTGTTTCTGTGTGCACGTTATCTGTCCGTCATTCAGATTCCATCTCATTCACTGTCTTTACGAGGCTTGGGCGCAGCAGACAGGTAAGAAGGTCACGTGACATACATTTGCAACACGTAGGTCTACTCTATGTATAGTACATTAGGTTAGGGGCGAGCGCCACCCCTTGTACTTTTTTCGATAGAGAGAGTAGATGGTTAGGACTCGGAAGACTCTTTGTGTTTGTTATTTTGTTTCATACATTTAGTTAGTTAGATGCTTCTGGGGAGTTAGATATTGTTGGGTTTTGTTCTTTTCATTTCATTAGCGCCACCCACGTCCCTTCAGCTCTCTTGTTTTTCCTGTCTTTTGTGTTGTATATATTGCAAATAGTACATTTTTGCCTTACCATCTTTTCTTTATTTTTGATTCATTCGTTGTTTTTGTTCACTTTGGGTATTGTAAATAAAGTCACACAATTTGGTATCTACTTTGGTTGTCTTTTGCACTTCATTCGCTGTTGATAAAAATTTATTTTAATTATCTAAATGTCAAACCCCACTTTCCCCTAGACTAATATCAAAGGGCTTTGTAACACACACACACATTAGCATTATTTTACACATATTATTTTATTTATATCACTTAAATATTACAGTGGGCACACTATGCACACAGACGGTTCTGTCCCGAAACCTTACAAAAAAAAAAAAAAAAAAAAAACTTTTTATCATAGGTGCCCTTTAAAATAAGGCTATTTTATTTTGCCATTAAGGAGTCATTGACACATTGTGTCCTTTGCGCTCTCAGGAAAACATATAAATTTCCAGCCTGATCTTGCAAGGAAACATTTTTTACATTTTGTCAGTTTAGTGGCTAATTTAGTCAAATTCGTAGGAGTTGTAAGCTAGCTGTGAGTTGTAAGGAAGCATGGTGCCAAACCCTGCCCCTAAACCTAATCATCATTGGCAGATGAACAAATTATACTAAACTGTATGAAGCACACAAAACTCTGCTGGGCTTTTAATTTCCTCCATAAAGAAAACTTGTATCAAAGCTGCTGCAAGAGTTTGTCACTGGTGGTCCTTAGAGTGTGTAGCTTATGGTTGCTTAGCAAGGACATACACCACGGAAGCGCAAGATCAGAAGCAAGTTTAAATTGGTAAAATAAGCAATGCAGCTCATGTTTTTCACATGGCTTTAGATGATATGAAAGACCCCTTATTCTTCGCTCGCAATTATATTTCTCACAATCTCTGAGCTATAATTCAATCCAGTTTCTAAACTTCATTGTGTTAATACTGAGGTTAGCCCGCATACTTATTTAACCCTAAATGATGTTTGATAAAGCTTGATTAATAACTTTTTCTAAAATAACACTAAATTCATAAAAAAATTAACCATTTTCTATTTTTTATGTATTTTCATGAAGGCTGTACACGGACCTGTCCATTGGAACATAGGCATTTAAATTTTTTCTACACAGTTTGACTGATCATTTCACACAAAAATGCAGTGTCAGGTGACTGAAATCAAAACTTTCGCCTGGGTGAATATTTTCAGAAACTCTGGTTACAGTGTGGTAACGTGGCCAATAAAATAATGAGTTTTTGCCTCATGACATCCAAACTCACTCTGTTTTCTACTTTCTGATTGGCAGCACAGCATTTTTAATATGGGTTCATACCAAACACAGCAGATGTGGTTGAGGTAAACAGCAAATGCTTCAAGCGACAGTAATTGGCCTCTGTTTGCGCGTTTGCATTGACTTTGAATCTAATGTACTCACATTAATACATAGGACTGTATTTGAACAATCTAAAAGCAGTGTCTAAAACACACAGTGCAGGTGAACTCAGAGCATGTCCAAATCAACATTAGCTATTTATGGATAAGCAAAAGGTTGTCATGCCTTGCACATGGTTTAACTTAATGAGTTATGGGTGTGTTTGGGGCATAACATGCATTAAACCAATCTTGTCTCATCTCCCATTCTCTTTAAGAGCCATTTGTGGTCATGCCATTAATGAGGAAACAGATCTGTTTGTGCATTGGGTTAAAGAGAGCAGACCATCTACTGAATGAGTCTGTGGTTTCTGACTTTTTCATTTGACGATGGATTTGGGAGACAGTGTTTTGGACGCACTTTACTCAAGACGCCCATTCCATATTTTATTTCAGAATTTTGTTCTTTAGGAGCAAACATTTTTTTTCAAAACAATTTCTAAATAAAGTTTTAATTTCCAGCAAATTAATAAATTAACAAAAACAGTGAAGAGTGATAATATATATATATATATAAAAGAAAACAGGAAAAATCTAATGTTATCATCAGTAAGTGTGTGCAAATTTATTCATGTTCTCATCTAGCTACATTTAACAAATTTTATGGCAAAACTTACCTACTTTCCATTGGTAATAGATAACTTCCCATAGTAAAATTGCATACTCTTACCTGATGTGAGAGAGAGAAGATGGGCATATTTAAGTTTTTTTTTTTTTTTTTTTTTTTAGCTGGCCTAGTGTAGTGGTTTATGACTACAGTAGAACCTCTAATGTCACAAGCCACATTTTTGGCTCCTTTTCTGCACTTTGAGGATCTCGGGGCCGTCACATTATTTTTCTTCAATATGGAAGTGCTTTTGGTTTTGTGATTATTTTAGAACTTTCGATTCATTTGCCTGTGGGAGAAATGACTAGAAATAGCAAAATGCAGAAAACGCTCAAACTACTTGCTCTACAAACAAGTGTGTTTACGGCTATACATAAAAAGAAGAGTAATGTAATAAGAAAATGTCAGTTTTCAACATCAAACAGCATAACAAGCCAGTTTTGATGTTTAAAAATTAATGGAAGTGAATGAGACTGGAAGTCTCAAGCCAAAACGATTCCAAAGGCTACACCTGCTCGTACATGAAGAATAAGGTCCATAGAGGGAGAGAGAGCTCTCAGATTTCATCTAAAATATCTTAATTTGTGTTCTGACATTGAATGAAGGGTAACACTTTATTTTGATTGTCCAGTTGAGTATGATACTGTAGATACAGACATTCAACAGACAGCAGACTATAAGAAACTTTGCAAGTACATGTCAATTAACACTAACCCTAACCCCAAAATTACAGTCTACTTATATTCTAATGAGAAATAGTTGGCATGTAGATGCCGTGCAACTTAAATTCAACAAACAGACCATCAAAATAAAGTGTGACCGAACGAAGCTCTCAGATGTTTGGAATGACATGATGGGGAGTAATTAATAAGAGAACTTAAATAAGTGTTTAAAGAGAATTAAGTAATTAAGATACTTTTCATTTTTGGTTGAAATAAATGTTACTCACCATTTACTTGTTCCAAGCATGTTAGGGTTGCGGTGAAGTGAGATGAAGATAGGACCCCATTGCAGTTTACTAATGTTAAAGAAAACAAAAACTACTCAAACAACCCGTGGAATAGAAACAATAACATGACTTGACTGGAACTAAATAAGCTCATCTACAGAATAGACTCACATACGCACGCACGCACGCACGCACGCACACACACACACAAAAGACAGTGGACCGGCCTAGGACAGAGCGCAATGGGAGAATAAATAGGGAGAGCAAAAAATTAATTATAAATTCACTAATAACAGAGTACAGGTGCACAGAATGATTAGTAATAGGATAACAAGGTCATGGTGGGTGGGACTAGACAATAGACAGAAGAGCACATGCCACAAAGAAACAAAAACAAAAGCCATGCACTGACATTAAACAGGACGAGAACATGCAGTCAATGGCATCATCCACATTCACATGTAATGAACCATGAAAGCCACATGTAAAAATGAAACAATGAGCCACGTGCTAAATACAAGGGCAACACAAAACTGACCACAAGACACACCAGCACACGGTAAATAAAAACACCTATTATTCTCACACAATATGAAAATGCTCACACAAAATATTAACTAAATTTTGTCAAACTGAAAACAAAACAAAGTTGACCGCCCTGCTGAAACTGAACAGCATGCTGCGAATGACATAAAGGGACACAAGGACAAGAGATTATGCATCCCAAGGCTGCTCAAGATCACAAGTCAACGAGTTACAAAACACGCTCAAGACAAAGACAGACAAACACACACAAATGAGTGCACTAAATTACTTTTATTAAATTACTTTTCCTTATTTATGCGAAAACTTTGATATTTCCCAGGTTTTTTTGTGGAAGGGGAAAACAGTTCACATGGTTACAGGGTAGGTGCAACGCTATAAAAGCATGCACAAAGGCTTTCTGAACCATTTCTTTTTGTGCTCTGTGGGCTCTCTCTTTAAGCTGTCTCAATTGAAAATGGCCTCTAAGCAAAGGTTTTCTGTCAGTGAGATTTTGTCAAGTTTTTTGACAGTGAAAGTGACATAGAGGAGAATGTGTCTGAGACAGGATAATCTTGAGGAGGACTCTGATTATGAGGCATCCTCCTCAGGTGAGAATGAGACTAGTGTTGACCTTCCTGTTGTCTCTCAACCACCACCAGCAGACACATTACCTTCCAAAAATGGAAAATTGCACCCCACTTGAACAGGGTAAACTTGGTTTTAAGGCTTACCAGAAAGGCTGTGAGTCATGTTCAAGGCATAAAATCAGCATTTCAGTTTTTCATTACAACATCAATTTAAAATGATATACTTGAAATGATAAACTTAGAGGAAGGTCTATGGCACAGCTGGACAAAGTTGATGTGACTGATTTGCACGCCTATATGTAGTTCATTTTGTTAGGAGTGTACAAGTCCTAAGGCAAAGTTACCTGACACTAACCTTTTGGAAAAAAATAAAATCATATTCTGGGGGTTTTAAATTGCTGTGGTCAAATTAACCCCAGTGAAAAAAAAAAAGGTGTCAGCAGATTGTAGGTTAACAAGATGGTTGACCGTGTGCTGCTTTCAAGACAGAATGAAATCTGGAAACGATTGACTTTTATAGTATTTGTTTTTTTTCCCTACTGTGTGGAAGTCAATAGTTCCAGGTTTTCAGCTTTCTTAAAAATATCTTCTGTAATGTTCAACAGAATGTTAAAAACTCATAAATGTTTGGAACCACAGTTCAAGGGTGGGTAAATAGTGAGTACACCGTAAAAAAGATCCATAACTTAGCAGTTTTCCCTATTTTGTGATATATGTTTTTATTTTTCTCCATTTATTTATGTTTCTGAACTGCTTTATGGGACCTTGTACTGTCTTACAAAAACTTTTAATCTTGCAAAATTGGAAAAAAGTTAATTTTATGAACATTTTTAATAATTTAAAGTGATATATTGGCTCGGTTGGTGTATATACGCTACAAAAACCTTGTAATAAACTGCCAGTACATGTTCTTTCACAGACTTATTACTCTATATTTATAGGTATTTCTTATACATTATTTTATTTCAAATTTCTAAAATGTCAATAAAGGTCACTTTGATAAAATTTAGAGTTGAATTTTCAACATCCAAAGTCGAAAGAGCAGAGATCAACATCCCATAATCGTAATTAAATTGAAAACACTCGTTAATCACATAATATGGATACTGTTAATTAACAGTTAATTAACATATTATTTTTTACAGTTAATTAACTAATTAATATTATTTTTATTCTTGGATGAAATATCCCTTTAAGAAGCGAAACAATCAATATGTCCAATATTTTTGTTGTGGTCAGAGCCCATACAACCTTCCCTAAGCTTGTTCATGACACAAGCTTTCTGTGACACAATGATGTATTCACCGATGTGCTCTGCTTTACGTTTATTATTAAACTTCTGCTACATTTTGTAAAGGTGATGTAGCTCAAGGCAAGTTCTTTGACCAGTCAACCAGGTCTTCAGGAACATTCCAACATCCGGAGGACCAACAACCCAGTCTAATCACACCACATCCTTATGCACTGATCTACCGAGACTCTATGCTGAAGTCGATAATACCTACCACCGGCTGTGGAACTGAGTAATATTAAATTAGTAGTTGAAATTCATTGATCTTGTGTGTGCGCTCTTTCAGAGAGTCGAAACTATTGGCCAGTGCTACGTGATTGGGAATGAATGCAGTGATTGACAGCTCATGATAGAGGAATCTTCTGGACACAGAGAATCACAGATCACACACACATACACACAGAGAGCGAAGGTGAACAGCTCATATCCTAACACATCCAAACAATGAAATATTCATTCATCATCAGTTTTGCTTCTCTTACTCCATCTCTAGTGCATAAAGCTAAGGGTCATAATCGCTTTATAAGGAAGTTGCAATATGAACTACGAACAAGATGAATCATGTGCATGTGTTTGTTTTACATAATAATTTAAAAAAGGGTGATAAACAATGTTTACTCTATAGGGGGTCGCACACCGGATGTGCCACGCAGCGACATGCATTTTAGAATTTTAAATATGGGTTGTTATCAGTGTACACACACCGGCGCCACAAGTCGGCGGGTGTCCATGGCGCCCAACTACAACTCAGAACACTGCTCATATTTCTGCCATGCCACAAAGTGCCATCTAAGTAATTTCATTTTAAATAGCATGCAAATTTGCGTGTCTGGTGTGTGATACTTCCAACTGTCATGTCCGTGCTGTGTCGCGGTGCAGAGCGGCAAAATCCAGTGTGTGACACCCTCATACCACACCTAATGTAACAAATGTTATTAATTTGATTTAAATCTTACGAATTAAACAGCTAATATAATATATACTATAATAATAATAATAATAATAATAAATCTGTGGTTATTATTATTATTATTATTATTATTATTATTATTATTATTATTATTATATTTATTATTATTATTATTATTATTATTATTATTATTATTATTATAACAAAAAAAAACAGTAAAACAATACAATGAAAAAAAAACTTGCACATGCATATATTTTATGCATGTGTATTGCAATTGTCATTAAGAGTCATTCACTAGTTGTTTAGTTTTAAATGTGAAGGTGACATTGTTTGAGATGTCTTTGTTATGTCAATTTGACTTAAACAAATGCATCTCTTTGCAACATAGGCTCATTCTAAAAAAGAAGCCATATATATTTCTGGAGATCGCAAACTATGTAGCCAAAAGTATGTATAGCTGCATTTCGTCTTTCAAGCAAAAGCTACGGGGTCATATGAGGCCATTCCTTTTCACGCTTACCAGCTGACCGCTTCTCTCCATATGGACAGCTTTACCTCTTTTACCAGTTTGTCCTGAAGCTCACTAGTGTCATACACCCTGCAGCGCCCATTTATACTCTCATTTGGCTTTTGGCGAGTGTTAATTTAATCACCTTTGTGTTTCATTATGACCACAGCCATTATGCTTCAACAGATCTGCATCCCTTTGTTCAGCATATAAACACATCTGTCATTTTAGCTAATCTCTGACTTATTTTATTATTCATCAAATATCTGCATATGTGCTTCAATTATTATTTTAATTTAACTTTCATTACTCAATAGATCATGAATCCAGTTTTATATTTGAGAATTGAAAATTTCGTACTTGATTCTCTCCATCTGATTACAGCTTGTGTTGTTTCTGGTGCTCTGAAAAATGGGCCAGCGAATGAACGCAGAAACCTGAATAATTATGAGCCCCAGAGAAATGCTTGACCTTTGATTTATGACACACCAGATATTCAGGGTATAATTAGGAGATATATTTTTTTGTGCTGCAGCTATGTCGCCTTAATCCCAAATGCCCGTTATAAATTATTCTCTTTTAATGATTAAAAAAATATATAGATATCAAAAACACCCCCTCAGAGTTATCATCTGATTATGCTGCAAATGGCATTACACTCTTTTAAAAATAAAGAGTCCGTATTTCGTCTTCGTTTGATAATGACAGATAAGAATATCTTTATTTATTTTCATAACTGAGTATGAAATTAATTTATTTTTAGCCAGAAGGTCCCTTATTATACTGGTGTATTAACGACACTTGATCTTTATTTGTGTATAGCGGCTATAAGACAGATGGATGTATATCCACAGTGGAGACGTTGCTTATTTACACACTCGCAGGTTTAATAAGCCGCAAATGGACTGACTAATTGTCCATCCACACCATGAAGAAGAACCATAAAGGTAACCATATCTTTAAAAAAAAGGTTCCTTGAGGTTCTATATAGAACCCCGGGGTTCTATACTTGGCCAGTAGAACCTTTTACCCAAAAAATGGTTCTATTTAGAACCCTTTGAGTGCAAAGAACCTTTTTGATTAAAATGGTTCTATAATGTGAGATTTATGACATAATTATATAGTAAAGATTATAAATAATAATAAGCTATAACACAG
>CAIGQQ010033221.1:32490-47648 GCA_903798035.1 Danio albolineatus
TTTTACTTGCATTTTGGATTCATCTCTGTTTCTTACACACGTGACAAGAACATGCAAACTCCACACAGAAATGCCAACTGCCACCATGCTGCCCCAAATTGTAATTAAATAAATGCTTAATATAAAGTTCACTAACACCAGTTGTTTATGTAAGTTCAGTTAATGTTTACAATAGGAAGTGTAGATTGATATCTGACTGAAAATAGGATTATCCTGACCTAAACTAATTTTGTGAATCAACCGGCTCACGTCTCCTTTTTTTTTCTTCATTCAAGATAAAACATGATCCACAATTGTTGCTTCTTGTGTTTCTTTGCTTACTGTCCCACAATAACGTTACCTCCACATTAGAATTTTCAACTAATGCCTAGTTCATGCTACTGGATTTTATGCCCGATTTGAGTCGACTTGAGCCCAATTGCAAGTTAACAAGCTTGCAACAGCTTGGGCTGTGATGGTGGGAAAACCAGTGAGTAACCAGCATTCGGTTGTCTTTATGTGTGGACTACTGAACAATGCATCACAGAGACTTGCACGTGCATGCCAAATATTCTAAACCAATCGGCCGACTAAACACCATGTGGGGCCAGATAAAAAAATTTTTTAAAAACTGTTTAGTAAAGTTTTGTAAAGTGTTTTTAGTATATTTACAGTTATGAATTGCATTATGTACGTTTTATCTCTGCCCTATCGACTTTTGATGTTGAAACTTCAAGTCTGCAGTTTTAACAGTGATCTTTACTGGCATTTTTGTAGTTTGAGATAATTCATTTCATTTTCATTTCGCCTAGTTTTTATTAATCTGGGGTCACCACAGCGGAATGATCCGCCAGCTTATCCAGCATATGTTTTACGCAGTGGATACATTTCCAGCTGAAACCCATCACTGGGAAACATCCATACACACTCCTTCACACACGCATACACTAAGGATTTACCTATACCACATCTTTGGATTTGTGGGGGAAACAGGAGCACCCTGAGGAAACCCACGCAAACATGGGGAGAACATGCAAACTCCACACAAAAATGCCAACTGACCCAGCCTAGGCTCGAACCAGTGACTTGCGTGTTGTGAGGCGATCGTGCTACCCACTGTGCCACTGTGATGCCCTGAGTTTGAGATAATACAATGTAAAATAAATATTCATTCATTCATTTTCTTGTCGGCTTAGTCCCTTTATTAATCCGGGGTCGCCACAGCAGAATGAACCGCCAACTTATCCAGCATTTGTTTTACGCAGCGGATGCCCTTCCAGCTGCAACCCATCTCTGGGAAACATCCATACACACTCACTCACAAACACACACTATGGACAATTTAGCTCACCCAATTCACCTATACCGCATGTCTTTGGACTGTGGGGGAAACCGGAGCACCCGGAGGAAACCCACGCAACCGCGGGGAGAACATGCAAACTCCACACAGAAATGGCAACTGGCCCAGCCGAGGCTCGAACCAGCGACCTTCTTGCTGTGAGGCGAAAGTGGTACCCACAAGGCCACTGTGGCGCCCAAATAAATATTACTAAGTCTGTAAAATAACAGAAAAATCTACTGCCAACTTTTGTACAAAAGCCTTCAAAAGATACTTTTTGCACAATACATTTATGTTAATATAAATTTCTGAAATTAAACATATTTCCATGTAATGTATGCCTTTACATTAACCATCTCATTTAGAGAAACTCTTGAGATTTACAAATTATATCTCTGAACTGTTAATAATAGTGGATGTAAGGTGTTGCACCTCCCACCTCATTTATTTAGCTGCAAACGAATTCTGGGACATCAAGCTACTGCTGCGTTCTCAAGTCTACATTCGACGCATCCTCAATATCAAGAACTTGACCAGTTTCTTTCACACATCCTCACAGTCTTGAGTATTGATGGCGCATTCCAAACGAATTACTTCAGAGTGAAATACTCATGGCCATTATAGTGAAGTGTCTTTACAATAGGAAGTGCTCAAAACTGGCCACATCGAATGGTTTTCGGTTTCGAAAAGCACATCTCATCAACACCAGTATATTTGAGCAGGGAAGTTGTTTGGTGCACACATTACACAATTCAAATCTGCATTAGGGCAGGGGTGGTCAACCCTGTTCCTGGAGATCTACCTTCATGCAGAGTTCAGCTTCAACCCTGATCAAACTCTCCTGGACCAATTAATTAGGACCTGAACAGCATTTGATAATTACAGTCAGGTGTGTTTGATTCAGGTTGCAACTAAAATCTGTGAAAAGATAAGAACAGGCCTGCTTCAGAGAGACCCTCCGATGGGATTAGGGCAGGAGTGCTCAACCCTGCTCCTGGACATCTACCTTCCTGCAGAGTTCAGCTTCAACCCTGATCAAAAACAACCAAGTAGGATCTGAAGTAGCACTTGGTAATTAAAGACGTGCATTTGATCAAGCTTGCAGCTAAACTCTGCATGAAGGTAGATCTCCAGGAACAGGATAGGGTACCCCTAGATTAGTGCACAGGGATGAGTACCCAGTATGGAATTAAACTTTGGCTGATGATGGCGTTACATGAGTACACAAGAAGGTAAGAATAGACAGGAAAGAAAACAGTCATTGTGTTCATGTCCTCAAAAGAAATGTCTGTGATTTGCTAGATTGGTTAACAGTTGTTTCAATCATCTATTTAGACAAATATGAAAGTTATGTCTATCAGCTGAACTGCAGTGATGGATGGATTCAAATGCTTCCTTGATTGCTACTAAAAGCTGTCTGGCTCCGGGTCAGTGATGTATATCTTCATCACACAAGTAGCCAATAGTGTTTTGATCGTTATGATGGCTGCGCCCTGAACATTGCTTTTGATGTGGATTGAGGGCTGGTTGTTGGGTGACAGAGTTGTTGTCAGTTGTGTACTGTGTGACCTCCTTTTGTGGATCCTATACATATGGTTGCATAGTGTGAACATGACAATGACAAAAATGCACAAAATCAAGTCAGGTAGATTTAACAGAACATTGATCTGCTGAAGGCTAATGTCATGTAGTGTTAACTATGTATTAAGTAAGTTAGATTTTGGCCATACCTTGTAGTGTCCACACAAACAACTCTGTCCCCAGATTTTTGTTAAACCCTGGCTGGAGTTTTCAGAAATTATCAGTTTCAGTAACCTGACACTGCATACTCATGTGGACAGGCATTGAAACGGCATAGGAAAAAAGTGCAGTTTTGAAAATACCCATGTTTGTGTGGACAGGGCCTTAGAGTGCGCTTAGCATCAACAATCTAAACCAATAAATTTGAAAGTGGGAGGGACACAAGCAGGATTTTGAAATTTGTGTTATTTAATAAACAGTTAACAACAATTAAAATCTTTTGACAATTAATAAAAATATACTGGTTATTGCTACGTTGAAGAAACTATTTAGAAATTCACTCACATTCCTTCAGCTTATTCTATGCTTTATCAGGGGTTGCCACTGCAGATTGAACCACCAACTTCTTTGACATGTTTTACACAGCAGTTACCCTTCCAGTGACAATCCTGCACTGAGAGTACAACCCACAGTGCTGAAAAACACCCACGCACTCTACCATTCACACACTATGGTCAATTTGTTTTTTCCAATCCATCTATATTGCATGTCTTTGGACTGTGAGGTAAACCGGAGCACCCGAAATAAACCACCCTGACAGACTTTACACAGAAAGGCCTCATGGTCCAGCTGGGACTCGAGCCAGTGATCTTCTTGCTGTGAGGCAACAGTGCTAACCACTTAGCCACCGTGAAATGGCTATTAAGTTCAATTAATACTAATTTTATTACAAGGTGTAACCAGTAACATTAAACAATCAACAATAATTGCAAGTTTCATGTCATCATATTCTCACAGTCGAGCTCTGGAATTTCAGCAATGCACAAGTTAACACACAAAGTAGACGTAACACAGAGTAAATGTTACTCCACCTACCTTCTGTTTGTGTCATTGTAGATCTGGGCTGTTCAATGGTCAGAACTGCAGCGCAGGAGTCTGCCACCCTCGTGCACATGAAACACAAGGTATATCGACAGTCGTCCGAGCAGATGAGACAGCAGCCGTCCAGACAGACCTGACAGCACAGGTTACAGCATCGGTCCACACACAGCTCGTCCCGGTGACACACACAAACACACGCATCTCCACAGCTTTCCCTGCACTGAGGGCAAGGGCCAGGCATTGTACTGCAGCTCAGTCCCATGTCTGCTTCAGTCAAATCGACTGATACCGACACCCCAAAGACCAAAGAGAATCCCAAATGTGACCTAATGAGTGCGTCATTAGAGGACTGCATGAAAACGCCAATTTTATCTGCTCATTTTGACTTTCCACGAACTGACAAGCTGTGTTTGTTAGCAGTGCACTTATAAGCCTCGGGGCGTCCCGGACGAGCCCCTCCTTCTGTGCTGAGTCAATTATTAGACAGTGTCCCGTGATTAGCAGTTCAACGGAGAACAGTGTGGGGTCTGTCTCCCCTCAGGATGACTTGCAAAAGAGTCGACTGGGAACTCTTTTCGGTGTGCTCGCATAAGAAAGCGCATGTGAATATATTCGCTAAATGTCTGACTTTTAGCAAATGTAGTATAATAACCCACAAGGGAAGTCACATTTAAACCGATCTATATGGGACACTTTATCTTATCATAAGTAAGGCTGCGATAATGACGACTTAGGAGACATTTATTCACCGTAAGCATGGAACAATGTCAGCAGAATGGAGAATGGGATGCAGAACTCATTTTCTAGTCCCTACTGCATGTTTTTTTATTGTTGGTGTATGCAAACGATGTTGACTCTGTGCTGTTGTTTTTGAGTTTGGGGTGATTGTAATTTTGGGGAGAGATTTACTGACTGCTTACAACAGCATAAACCGTGATGATGCTGAAAAGGGTGGGCCTGACCTTACTGTATATGCATTTGCTGGGGCTTCGCTTTAAGATGAAACATTAATGGAGAGTATAAACAGTATAGTGGAGGTAAAAATCAAAGAACAAGCTACAGTTTCCTAAATTCAAGGTCACAACTTAGTTCTATTTGAAGTTATCTTTACAGAGCAGTTTTTAACCCCATTTCTTGACTGAAAGAGCACAGATCACAATTAGAAAACACTTTTAGATCATCCCAGTTATTTGTGTTACTCTGACAACTGGTGGGAATGCCTTTAATTATATGACAAACCCTATTTAAAGGTGCTGTATGTACTTTTTTTACTCTTCTAAAGCATAAAAAGACCACATTAACTTTACAGATATTTCAATAACATGCTAAATTATCTGAAAAACAATTCTAAAGTAACTTACTTTCCATAAGCATGTAAATTCAGTAAGTGTGTTTTATGTTAGAAAATCTGTCTTGGTTTGAATAACTCTGTCCTCTACCAATTTATCCAGTCATATTTTGACACACCTTGTTGCCTTTATTGAAAAACATTGTATTTAATCTTAGTCATGAAGGCTGTCTCAGTATATGCAGGTGAGGCCAAGAATGTGACCTCCTGTGGACAGTAGCTGCCACCGACATGAGAAACAGATTCAGTTAATTAGCAAATAATATAAATACTGTACATGTAAACATTAGCTGATCAGCTTACATTGTGAAGCTCAATCATTGGGTTTAGGTGTCGTCAGTCTGGCAACCTGCATTTGAGTTGCATTGTCCTCTCAAATATTTTGAAGTTGGACTGCAATACTAAGTACAACCACTAGGTGTATGCTACATAACACAACTTTAACTGGCAGACAACTTTAGAATTGGACCAGTTTTTCCAGACTTGTCAGCAAATTTGCGAAATGGTGAACTGATCTACATAACATGTCTGAGACCCTCAGACAGACGTTTGTCCAGATAAAGACCACACATTTGACACATTGCATGAGAAGATGGTTGCTGCAAAATTGCATCTTTACAATACTATTCATGCATGAGGTTTTACTTAAAAACTATTTATTTATTTTCTGAATAATGTGTGTTCTGTTCATGACTGCGACCAGTTAACATGAAAAGAATAATGTTTTTTTAACTTGCATTTCTTCTAAACATTTGTGATTATTTTCCATTATTTTAAATAGAAGGTAATGTAAAGGCAGAACCACCAAACTATGAGTATCAGTATCAGCAGTTTGCTCTGAACCAAACAATCCAAACAATCATTTGCAAGTAAGGACACACTCTAATTTATGCAGTTAGCAGAAACACCCAAACAGCTTTCCAGTCCTATCATGCCATTGTGATACTAATTTGACCTGTTTTGTAAAACTGAGCCATTGTGTGTGAAAACATAGCTGTGACAACATTTACATTACATTTCTGAATAAACTCTTGATCCAGCTTTCCAATTACTAAATCTCTTCTGTCTTAGATAGATAGAAAGATACTGTAGATAGATAGATAGATAGATAGATAGATAGATAGATAGATAGATAGATAGATAGATAGATAGATAGATAGATAGATAGATAGATAGATAGATAATAAATAAATAATTTAATTGGCACATTTTAAACTGTGTAATAGCAAATTACTACCATGTCTAAAATATGATAAACAAATCATTCCTCAAGGGAAGAAGCAGAAGCTGATGCAGTGTTGCATTTAAACATTTTGGCAGACACTTTTATCCAAATCGACATATATTCCAATCAATTTATACATTTATTAGTTCATGCTTCCCCTGAGAACTGAACCCTTGATGTTGATTTTGCTAGAATATAAGCGAGAACATTGTCAGTTCTTCTTAGCCTCACTTCAGCAGATTCTAGTTTTAGAAGGTCAAAAAAGGATTTTCACAGACAATTAATCTGTAGAAAATCAAGGCCAGAACTTCTCTTATGTGCAAAAAAGCACACTTTAAAAAAATACTTCTTATTACAGATACAATATAGGATAATCAACAGTATACACAACTTTCAAATTTCAGGCTAATTGCAATTATGTTACAAATAAAACATGATACATTATATTTCAATTACACTATCTGACAAAAGTCTAAGAGCGTGAGTGACACAAATAATAGCTTGACTTCTAGCTGATAATTTGGAAAAGTGGCAGAAAGTAGATTTTTCTGATGAATCCTGTTGAAATGCATCCCAATCATCACAAATACTCCAGAAGACCTATTGGAACCCACATGGACCCAAGATTCTCAGAGAAACTGGTCAGGTTCGGTGAAGGAAAAATTAACAGCCTGTGGTATCAAGACATTTGTGCTGCCCATTACATTACAAACCACAGGAGAGGGCAAAGTCTTCAGCAGGATAGGTTTCTGTTTCATACTTCAGCTTCCACATCAAAGTTCCTGAAAGCAAAGGAGGTCAAGGTGCTCCAGGATTGGTCAGCCCAGTCACCTGACATGAACATACTTGAACATGTCTGGGATAAGATGAAGGAGGAGGCATTGTAGATGAATTCAAAGAATCTTGATAACCTCTGGGAGTCCAGCAAGAACGCTTTCTTTGCCATTCCAGATGACTAATAAGTCAATAAGAGTCATTGTAGTGATGTATAGATGCAGTCCTCCAAGCTTATGGGAGTCATACACAATATTATTGTTTTTTTTTCCCCTGCTGCATGACTTTATATTCTATACTGTATATTATTTCTGTTAAGTGACAAGACTTTTGTCTAAGCAGAGTCAGACCTTACTGTCCTAATGCAATAACTAATAATCAAATCATATTTTATTTTGGCTTCTGATACCAAATGATCAACTAGAAGTCTCTTTCAAAAAGAATAATTTTTCAATTATTTTGTTGTTCCTAAAACTTGGATAGACGACAAGACTTTTGTCAGGTAATGTATACAAAGTGCAGTTAGACATATTTTAGAGTGCTTTTTGACCAATTAAATAGGTTGTTCATAAGTTGCTTAAAAGTTGCAGATTTTATTAGTTTAAAGAATCTATTTAAGTTTTTTCCACATGGGTATCAAAATCAGAAATAGCTTTGTAAATGCCTGCTGACTCTGAGAATGTTTGTGTTATTCTTCTGTGCTCAGCCTTTGATACCGCAGAACATGCATTATTACTTGAAACAGTTTTTGATATTTCTGGGAACACCCTGGACTGATTCAGGTCTTATTTTAGAAATTGCATCCATTTTAGACATTTTGTTCCTACTGAAATTAGGCCTGTCTGAATTGATGGTTCACAGGGTTCTGTCCGTGGCCCTTTTCTATTTAGTGTTAGTAAAGTATTTTCGTACTGCCAATACATGCATATTTACATTTACATTACCTCTGTGTCTGACATTTTTCTGTACTGATTTGTAAAATGAAAATTATGCTTCTGGGTGGCACGGTGGCTCAGTGGTTAGCACTGTCACCTCACAGCAAGAAGGTTGCTGGTTCGAGTGCCAGCTGGGCCAGTGCTTATTTCTGTGTGGAGTTTGATGTTCTCGCGTGTTTGTGTGGGATTCCTTTGGGTGCTTCGGTTTCCCAACAGTCCAAACACATGCATTATAGGTGGATTGAATAAGCTAAATTGGCTGTAGTGTCTTTGTGAATGAGCATGTATGGTGTTTCCCAGTACTGGGTTGTGGTTGGAAGGGCATGCACTGCATAAAACATATGCTGGAATAATTGGCAGTTTTTCCGCTTTGTTGACCTCTGAAATAGATAATAAGCTGAAGGAAAATGAATGAAATTAAGCTTCTTAAATTAACCCCATCCAATGCATAGTGCTAATGCCATTGCATTATCTATTGACAGTTCTGTTTTAGAGCCACAAGATACCAACATTTTAAAGTCATATTTTCGAACACCTTATTGAGAACATTATTCAGACATCCTATCTCAAAATATATAGCCAAAATATGTAGTTTTGGGAAGTTTGTCTTTTACTAGCCGTCCTTGTTTTTTCTGATACATTCATTAGTGTAATGCACAGAAGTCAGAATTTTAAACTTGATTCCCAATAAATTTCAACATTACAATACAACTTGGGAGGTTGTATTTTGACTGGGGCTAATTTCAAACTGATACTTATTGTGACTCTAAATCAGCAAAGACATGCTTGTAGATATGTTTCACTGCCGTTTCCAGATAAAATTAACGCATTCATTCATTCAATTTCCCTTGGCTTAATCCCTTTTTAACAGGGGTCACTACAGCAGAATAAACCACCAACTTATCCTGCATATGTTTTACACAGCGGATGGCCTTCTATGTCTAACCCTGTAATGGGAATCACCCATACACACTCATTCACACATACACTACCACCAAATTAGTTTATTCAATTCACTTATACTGCTTGTATTTGGATTTTGGGGGAAACTGGAGAACCCAGAGGAAACCCATGCCAACACTGGGAGAACATGCAAACTCCACACAGAAACCCCAACTGACCCAGCTGGGGCTCAAAACAGCAACTTTCTTGCTGTGAGGTGACAGTGTCAACCACTGAGCCACCAAACAACCCTAAAGTGAACATGTTTAGATAATTTATGATGCAAATTAGGATAACAGTGGATTATTGACTGATAAATGGTTATTTTGTACAGTTCTTTGCACAGTACTATACTGTACCTTAAGACCTCAAAACAGTAACAATGGGTAAACAAATATGTTGTTTATACCCGACATAGACACAAATTCCAATATATATGCATATTACTGTACATATATGACACACAAGTTCATATTTGAATTTCACAAATATATTTTATATACGCAAAATAGTTTAAAAAAGTCCATCAGAATTACAATTATGACCATTGGAATTACAAATATGTCAAATTGTCTGCATTTTTTTGCAACATTTCACATTTCACATGTTTTTTATTTACAGTCAAGCCCGAAATGATCCATAGCCCTGGCAAATTCTAACTTAAAAAAAAAAACTCTTATTCAACCAGCTTTTTTTTTGACCAGAAATGACACATCCTTTTCTTAAAAAAAAATAAAAAGATGATGCACACGAGGTATCATATCAGAAAAATATATTTCTCAGCTTTTATTTACATATGAACATAATAATAATTTTGGGGTGGACTGTATATTTGTGTTTATGTCCAATTATAAATTTTATGTCTTACATGTATTTTGGATACTTGTATTATATTTCTTTATGTGTCAAATATCGATCTCTATGTTAATGGTATATGTTGGTAGTTTGTGCTTGGTAGTTTGCGTAGTTTGGCATTGTGCTAGTGATGCAGAGATCTTGGGCACAGGTCTGGTAAAATATGGTTTGCCAATAGTGATTAAATATGTGTAAAAACAAGCAAACATGTTATAGTTTGCTTCAGCAAATGCCATATTTGCTGTTGTTAACACTGTTGGTTAGGCTTGGGGTAGGGTTATTGTACAATAAACAACACCCTCTTGTGGATGTGTCATCTAAAAAAGTGCTGCAAAACATGCTCAGAGCAAAATAGTTCCTGTTTTGAATTAACAGGCAGAGTAATCCATTTCCAATGAGCCCAGGTTGCATGTTTTACAGTCTAAAACAATCTCCCAATTAATAACTGATTTGATTTGGAAAAGCTCAAGTTAGCCTTTAAAGAACTGCATGATTTAGCTTTAATTTAGGTCATACATTATAAGATATTTTCATTCTACTCAGTCTCTTAGGCATTGATCATAGCGAATGCACTTTTTGCGATGAGAGGTGCCTTTTATAATGGTTTTCTAATGACTGCAAGTGTTTTAAGTTCTGCTTATGTACCCTGTACGCCTCCCATTTTAGCCCCATGCTGTACCCCAAATTTTTGGCATTGCGCTCTGTGTGCATGTAATTGAAAAAAGTCAATTAAAGCAGAAAAAGAGTGCCATGTCAGCCACATCTTTCTGAGTAGTCCAATCAAATGAAAGCAGAAGTGGGATTTCCGCTAAGGTTACATCACTGTTTGTGTTGTCAACATGACTACTAAGGGCCCTATCATACACCCAGCGCAATAAGTCGCAAGACTTGTTTGTCGTGATTTGTTGCTATTTTCAGACCAAGGCAACCCCAATTTTCCCGTTATGCGTCACATTGTTTATATAGTAAATCCAATTGTGCCACTTTGTGGACTTGTGGGTGTTCCAGTCTAGAAAAAGGTGTGTTAAAGCGCATTGTTGGCGCGTTGCTATTTTGAGGAACTAAAATAGACTGCGCAATTGAACAGCTGAAAGCTGTTGTGAAGTCCAGCGCAGTGCATGTTAATTGTGCACCTTAAACTTTTACACGTTGCTTAATACACACAGGATGTACAGCAATACACAAATATCTTTATAAATGAAAAAGAATTAAATGATAAAATATTACAAAAAATATTATTTTCTACATAAGTTTTAAAACCACTGTCTCCATGCCTTTTTCATCTTTTTTTTCCTTCATTTTATTCATGACAATTTGCTTTTGTTTAATGTTGTTATTAGTATTATTTTTTATATGCATATTTATATTTGTTTTATTAAAAACAAGCTTAGATTTCTCCACCTGTCAGGTTTTGGACTACATGGGGCATAAGAATAGGACGTGTGTTAGGATATAACTTTTTTTTTTGATCACATTTAATTTTTGTTGTTAGTTTAGTCGTTGGCTGGAAATTAGAACTGAATTTAGAAATAGTTTTGCGATTTAGAAAGTTTAGTTTTGTTGCACTTAACAATCGGAATTAAATATATAGGCTGATGAATGTCATCAGTGAAGTTAGACCAAGTGCTGCGGCGCAAACCATATTTTTCAGTCTCTAAAATAGCCAAAATGGATTCGTACATGCTCTTAAAGAGCC
Source organism: Danio albolineatus (assembly GCA_903798035.1). NCBI lineage: Eukaryota > Metazoa > Chordata > Actinopteri > Cypriniformes > Danionidae > Danio > Danio albolineatus. Next base: position 44,206 of record CAIGQQ010033221.1, read on the forward strand.
CATATTATAGATTTTTGAAAATGACCTTCCATGCAGTGTGTAACACAGCTCTAAGTAAAGTGAAATGTCCAGCTATGGCTTAAATCTGAAAGTGCAAAGTGTTTAAAACGATTGATTCATCTATAAAAGAGTCGACTCGTTGTTTAAATGAATCGTTATTATAATGAGTCTTTAGCCGTTTCGGCTTGACGTCAACGCGAAACATAAGCCCCGCCTACTAGTTGCGCGCGCAGACCCCGGGAAAATTGAACTCCCCGACCCTGCCCACAGACAAGAAGAAAAAGTGGAAGACGGTCGGCAAGTGCTGTATCGCATTCCGGTTAAATCATGTCCCGTAGACGCTGTGCTCTGAAGTGTGAGGGAAAAGCTGTGTTCTTTTCCCTACCTGGAAACCTCTTTTCCCTACCTGGCGTGGTTGAGGTTTATTTTTGGTAAAATACCTGAGAATTATAGCCCCAACATGGTGCTGTGTTCGCGTCATTTCTCTGAAGAGAACTACACTAATCTATATGCTTACAACGTGGGATTTGTTTCACGGTTGTTGTTAAAGGATGGATCAATACCCAGTTTATTTGGACCAGCATGTTCTTCCACCGAATCGCAACCTGTAAGTATGGTTAAAATAACTGTCATCTTGTTCACTGTAACAAGGTAAATATGGATGTAGTTGTCTGTATTGTGTTTGCTCCGTGCAGCAAGTAGCGGTAGCCATTTAGCTAACTGCCGAATGTAACTATTTGTTGGTTTACAATAGTGCACAAAGTGTTAATTATTACTGAATGTTTGTTGTTATCATGAAGAATATAGCAATACGCTGTTGTACAACTGCAGTGATGTTTTTCAATATGTTCTGGCATTGGGCTGCTAAAGGACGTGACGTGGTTGTGTAGCGTGACGTGACGTGGTAGCGTCACGTAAAGGAGGTGCTTGGGGAAAAAGACTCGCTCAGACGATTCATATGGGAGTCGGTGGGAAAATGAGGTTAAAACAAATAGATATTATACAACATTAAAAGTGTTTTTTAACCTTGCATACATATCAACGTGTTGTTTGGGACTTCAAAAAGTAAAATTTAACCGTTCTCAACCCAACATATGGGCTCTTTAATGCTTTTTTGCCATGCACTTTAGACTTTGCACCTAGATCATTAAAATGAGCCCAAAGACTTTAAAGCGGTGGTCCACGATGTATTTTTAAGGCTTGCTTGTGTTAATACGATGCAAAGCAATGTGTGCTTATGCTTCATTTGTAGAAAATCATGCAATTTTTTTCATATAACTTACTTTGATTATTTACAGCTACTCAACATGAAAACGACTGTCATAGTTCCTAGTTTCTCTGAAAAGGCCACCCTCAATAGGCTCTGATTGGTCAGCTAACATAATGTACTGTGATTCGCGGATTGGCTCCACGTCACCACGCCATGCTCTACAATCACGCGCTTTAGTGCTGTGTTAACAGTAGCTGAATCAGATGGCCTACTATTAATGCTAGAAACTGTGCATGTAATTGATAAATTTTAACAAATAAAAACAGGTTATGTCTCACAATCCACAGCTTCTTCAGTTGGAGGAGTTTTTAGCTGAATGCAGCACTGAACCGAGAGATTCCAGATGGTTCTCCTTTGTCAAATGCTAGTTATATATATTTTTTTTATAATTCTCTGAAACATATTTAAAATTATATTGTAAGCACTTCTCTCTTTGTGTTGTGTCCTTTGGAAGCTCAAATACAGAAACTGAACAAGCTCTGTGGAAAAGCAGTGTTTAGATGACATTTTAGCTTTCTCTGCTTTCATTACAGCGCCTCTGCCTATGGCCCGTTACTGCACAGGGTGTATGTGCATGGTGATTGCGCATAACCTGAAGCGTTTATAATCTCATTAACCCGAATGTGTTGTAGTCCCCAAATTTGTAGCTAACTCTGTAAAAGCCATTGTCTCCCTTTTGCATTGAACTTTGAGCATATTACATTCAGAGATGTTGTTTATGTTCACACAGTTGCATTGCAAACATGAACTAAAGTTTAAAATATGATATCGTAGTTGACCACACCTTTAAAGGACTTCACAAATCATGAATATATAAATACAACAGTATCAACAGCAGGAAAAAGCACATAAAATACACCGATTTAGGACCATAGGTGACACTATAACAATAGAAAAGGTCTTAAAAACACAGTTTTTCGATGATCTAAAATGTTACTCTAAAAGGTTAACCCTCTAACACTAATCATATTTTTCATTGTTGATTGAATTACTTATAAACTTCCTATCTGATAACTTATGCTACTAAATTGCTTGAACCCTGATAAGTGCTGCTTGCAGTTTAGTATTATGATTATTCTCGTATATCTTAATTCGTATCACCAAGCCCAAACCGCAAGGCCTAAAGACTTCAAACCTGGCCATAACTCTTGCACCCAATATGCAGCTGATTGAGTGGTTGCATAATGACATAAAAAGTGCAGTGCACTTGTCAACAACGCCTTGCATTCTCCGAATTTAAATAAGACTGTCCAAATAGCATGAGCTTAAACCTTTTAGGCCTTACTGAAACTGTCAAACCAATCCCACTTTGATCCCAATGATGAAGACTCCAGCTGAAAAGTCCTTTATTGCATGGTAGAATTAGAGTGGTTTGTTTACAAAACCTTGATCATTGATACAATTGTTTAGCTTCTTTGATATTTATAACCACATTGTTACAACGAATCAATAATGGCGAGTCAAACACAAAACGAGAAAATGGAAATGCCACAACGTTCAATTTAAAAGGCTTTGAATCTTTAAAAGCATTAGACATTCAAGCTGGAAATGACAAGGTGACCATTCCCACACTCCTCAGTCTGAGACATGGCATAAACAAACACAATTTTTCCTCACAGTTCACAAATCAGCACACAAGAACATGACAGGTGAATCACTATAAAGCCAACGTGACCTTGACTCCTCCAGTAGCATATAGTGCAAGCAGTAAAAGCCTGTAGTGTGCTATTGTGGGCCCTCGGGCATCCATTAGAGAATGACATGACACATCTGTGAGATATGAGGGCATGCGGGAGATGATGGAGGCCAGCTGACAGGTCTCAGCACAGATGCCTCGCATTTACACTGGACTCACCTGTACAAATGCCTGTACCTCACACTCATGTGGGAATAAATCATCAGTATGTCTCATTACCGTATCCACGCTGTAGGGAACTACACCCATAGCGACTCTCGTTTATCCAGCTCTCACTGCATTAGGCCGCTGGGGCGGATTTCAGAATTCATGATTAAAATGTTGAAGAAAAAATACAACTTGTCAACACACTGTTGCTGCCAAATGTATCTTGCAGAAATATGGCAATAGCTTAATTGTCATTTTAGTCAAGCTCTTCTTTACAGAACATCCAAAAGAAATTTTATATATATATATATATATATATATATATATATA
>CAIGQQ010033221.1:49306-61093 GCA_903798035.1 Danio albolineatus
TTTGACAGCCCTAATATATATATATATATATATATATATATATATATATATATATGTATAGTTTTGTTCCATGGGTTTATGTGTAGAAATAGCCAAAAATTGTAGCCTATGTGTCAAAATAATTTTATTTTATTTAGAAGTCTTTAATTATTTTCAGCCATATAATGTTATAGGTCAATCATAGATAAAAACAAACATAGCTACAAATATAAATCTTATGAAACATCACTATTCAGTTTACTAACACCATGACATTCAGATAAAAAAAAAATATTATAATAATAATAATAAAAATAATTGAATGACTCACTCTGTCTAATCTTCAAAAAGAGTCCACAGTTAACTTTTCCGTCATGTTTTATGGCTGACTTGAGATCGCTTTGCTTTTGTCTCCCGCTATTCTGATGCAGGGGCGCGTCAAGTTCCATCTTCTCAAGATCTCTGATGATCAGGGTCATTATCAGATTTACTTATGGTTTTAAAAACATGAAAATATGCCTTACTGCCTCTGACATTTTGAAAATACAAATAATAATTAGGTAGGCCACTATGTCATTATTTATTTCCGCTGCTCACTGTGTGCACTAATGAGATTGATTGTAAACTTAAGAAAGTGGACTGGTTGAAAATATTGTTGAGGGCCAATAGTTAAATGTGACTTTTGCTTTAACTTGTGCTTGGTGACTACCGCTGTGTGTGTGCACACACAATCCAAGTTAATGCTGGATCAATTAAACACAAAGTCACAAACAAAACAAAACACAAATATCTGACATTTTCCAGAAGATGACCCAGCAAGGGCGCCACAGTGGCGTAGTGAGTAGCACGTTCGCCTCACAGCAAGAAGGTCTCTGGTTCGAGCCCCAGCTGGGTCAGTTGGCATTTCTGTGTGGAGTTTGCATGTTCTCCCCGTGGTTGCGTGGGTTTCCTCCAGGTGCTCCGGTTTCCCCCACAAGTACAAAGACATGTGGTATAGGTGTATTGGGTAGGCTAAATTGTCCGTAGTGTATGAGTGGGAATGTGTGTGTGTATGAATGTTTCCCAGAGATGTGTTGCGGCTGGAAGGGCATCTGCTGCGTAAAAAATATGCTGGATAAGTTGGCGGTTGATTTCACTGTGGCGACCCCGGATTAATAAAGGGACTAAGCCGACAAGAAAATGAATGAATGAATGATCCAGCAAGATCTGGCTCAAATTAAACACTGATCTTGCTGTATTTGTATTTTAAGTATGTATTTTACCTTTTTAACATTCTAATAACATAATTCTTTTTGTCATATACAGTAGCCATATTGAAGAATGCTGGAAACCTATAGTCACTGAATTCCAAGATTAGTTTTTTCCTATAATGGATGTCAGTGGCATCATTTTATTTTTTGGGTAAACTATGCATTTAATTATAGGCATATTATATAGAGTTGATTTTTCTTTTCTTTTAAGCGAGATGACTAGAGACATTTGAAGCCACACAAGCTTTGTTTTCTCCCTTACATTAATTGGTTCTGCCTTGGCTTTAGATAAAGGTGTCAGCTTAATGAACACATCTAAATGGTTCAGTGATCAGATCTCGAAATGTTACAGACCCTGTTAACACCTGTGTTTAGTGCTGTCAGCTTGTGATCTCACCATGATGGATGTTAGTAGCAGGGGCTCTATTTTTAGAAAACACTATTGAGAATAAGGGCTCTTTATTCATTGGTGGCTATATGAAGAACATTTAACAGCTGTAGAGATTTTCCGTTTTACAAAAAGTACATGAAAGTGGGAAATGGTTATTTACATTTTAAAGACGTTCATCATACTAAGGGTGTGTTCACGCTTAGCAGGTTTGGTTCGAGTAAAATGTTAAATGCTTCGTAAGTGGCCATTCTCACATAATGCATGTTTGTAGGCAAAAATGTGTGAGAAGGAATGTTATGCCATGTTACAGTCAAATAAAACCATTGCCATGCCAACTTGCTACTGTAAACAGAAGCTTTCAATGCTTGGTTAAAAACAGAAATTATCTGTTTCCATCCATGGGGTGGTAAGGGGAAAAAAATCAATATCTGGTAAAAAAAATAAATAAATAAAAAAAAATAAATAAAAATCATGGCATCATTATTTTTAAATCATGGCAAAATTCATTGAGTGGTCAAAAGCTCCATAAGGGACCATCCATTGTTTTGATTCTGGAGCACCAGAGGGGGATTTGAAAGTGCTTAGTCTAAAAGAACCTTCAGATTCAGCTAACTGCATTCATCCTAATTTAAATAATTTAGTAGTTTGATTGCATATTGTGAAATCATGTCCTGATTTTGGTTTTAAACATTTTGGCCAATATTGCTTTCATATCTCAATCAAAACATGACAGATTTTGTTGGAATGTGGATTAAAAACAATAGACGGTCCCTTGTGGAGCTTTTGACTACTCTCAATCAATTTTGCCATGATTAAAAAAATAAATAAATAAATAAATAAATGAATAAATAAATAAATAAATAAATAAATAAATAAATAAATAAATAAATAAATAAATAAATAAATAAATAAATAAATAGATGCAATATGTCATGTGACAATCTTGACGTGTTGCTATGGGAACTTGAAACGCTCTAAATAATGATTAAGTATGATTTTTAAGCACATGTGAGGTAAACATGCATATGTGTGTGTGAGAGAGAAAAAGACAGACAGAGAGAGCAGATACTGACATGACATAAGAGCAAAGCTTATTAATATTAATTCCAAATATGGTCAAAACCAAGCATTTCCTTCTAGAGGTAATTCCAGTCGCTATAAATAAGCATATAGCACAGTTATGGGACAAATTCTGAACTTACCTGCAGTAAGCCACATAGACTACTGACTATGTAGATTTCAGAGAACAATTTAGCATATTAAATCAGATCACTATGGCATCTTTTAACTTCAATTTTAAAACTAAACAACGCACCACAGATAGAATGATAATTATATTTTTGGTATTTTTTGTTAATCCTCGACAAAATATTCAGACTATGCACAGAACCAAGTCCAATTGTTTAGAAACACAGTCACGAATGCTCACTCCATAATCCATTAATATTATTGCGATATAGCTTTTTTTTTTCAGTTTGTTTTCACAAGCAGTTCCACCTGATGCAACGGTATACTTCAGAAGAGCTGAACCCTTCAATAATATTGCTGCAACTATATAAGAACTCTTATATGTATTGTTAATAAGAGAGACATCGCCAGCTGAATATGATATACAACAAAAAGCTACAGTATCTGCAATACATCATACTCTTTTTTTTTTTTCCTAGACAGAAAGGGCAAATAAAGGAACATCCGGAGAATCAAAAAACAGAAACAACTGCATTTCCGTTCATCTGAAGACGTGACTCACCACACTAGAGCACTTTTCACTATAGACAGCCTCATTGATTACAATAGGATTGATTTTTGTTTTGATGTGTCATGACACAGCCATGTAGACGGGATATTGCAGTCTCAGGGGTAACAACACATAACCCAGACAATCAGGTCGCCCATGGCCATTGATCAACATGGAGTCCACAGGTTTTATTGTAGTGGTAATGTTGTGGAATAATCTGAATAAATTAAGGAGCGGGCCTGTGCGTCTCTGAGCTGCTATGCTAATGTTGTATTGTCTGGAGCTGAAATGTATTTAAGGATAATCAATCATGAGATACAGGTGTGATTAAAGTTATGTAATGCAGTCTTTGGCTCTGCCTTGCTCCACCTCAGAGGAGTGAATGGATTTCTGCGCTGATAATTACACTTCTGCAGCCATTGCCTCTCGCAGATATAAAAAGAGACGAGACGCAGAGCGTGAAACAGAAAGAGAGATGGGTAACTAACAATTTATTTCAGCTCTCCATTGAGATTGAGATGAGATTAAAGATGCTGTTTCAGTGCTTACAATTACCGTAGCATCTCACACTTCACAGCCGCTCCGCCAGTTGGCTTTAAATCTAGAAATCGGCCATTGTTTCTGTCTCGTGTAGAATCAATAACGAGTTTTGACATCTCTTATCTCTTAAAGGCTCGGACATAGTTATGCTGAATTTACTTTTGATCTCAAAGCTTTGTGGTTAGATGGTTGGACTTAGTTTAGTTGACGAATACAAATTCTGACCACTTAAATTTGTTTGATGTGATGTAATCCATGCTATCTCATGGCAATTCATAACTTTTTGATTAGTGGCAAATTCGAAGTCATTTGTACAATCTCATTTGTACATTTTACTAAAATTGTGAATCCGGGGGATAGGGTTAGGGGCAGGGTTTGGGAGCAAGCATCTTTTAAAATTCATACGTTTCATATTAATATTAATGAAGTTATATGATTTTTTTTTTTACAAATTATTGACTAATGTGATGTAGTCAATGATATCTCATGGCAACTTTTTTTTTGATTATTTATTTATTGCAGAACAAAGCCAACATACATAGCTAGCAACCACTATATACAAGCCAGGGTTTGCATTAAATGAAAATACATACACATTTCAATAAACAAATAACAATAAACAGAAAAAAAAACATACGCTTTACTTTATCTAGTTATTATATAAAATAGTATGAAAATTGTGTTTGAGTTACACAATGTACAAAAAGAGGTAGGTAACCGCTTCATTCATTGTTGCACATACGGAGTTGCATAGGCCTTGTGGATCAGTTTATAGTGCATAAGTTGATGAGTGATGAACATCATGAACATCTGTTCTTGGACATCATGGCAATTTGAAACTTTTTGATTAGCAGTAAATTCGTAGTAATTTGTACGATCTCATTTGTGCATTTTACTAAGACTGCAAATCCCTTAATGGGGGGGTTGGGTTAGGGGTTGGGTTTGGGGGCATGCCTCCTTTTATAATTCATGCATTTTTATATTAATTAAGTCATATAATATTTAAAATAGTTATGTTGAATGTTCTATGAAGCCTGTACTATATCTATAATGCTTTATCCAGGCATCTTCAATGCATTATAATGCATACATAATGACACCAAAACACATTTTTTGAGATGTTGACAGTCATATACAGTATGTGTCCCATGTTGCTAAGTGAAGTTTCACAAACTAATTTCGAGAGGAGCATGTGATATGATCGACTACAGCTGATCCCTATCGCTAATCATTAGCTAGACTATCAGATCACCATAAAACTACTATACTGTATATAGCCTGCCTAAACTTCATCCCACATCTTCATTTTCGGAAAATGCTTCCTGCTGCAACACGCTCAAGCATTGCACCATTTAGCTAATCGATACGGACGAAAAAACAACAACAACAACTCCAGCCAGAGAGGCTCTCCCTGAAACTTCAGCATCGCCAGCAATGGAGCATAAGTTGCCACAAGACACCGGTTGGCCACCAGCTCCTCCACCTTCCACAACCAACTATCTCACACAATGCATCCGCTGTGTCTTAGACCCAATGCTTCAGCAAAATCACAGTCCACAAACTCCGACTAAACTCTTAAAATGCTGGCTTCCACGATTCCAACCATCGCAACGAACTCTGCCAACAAGACTAAACATTCTTGTACATCTTTCGATAGCCAAAATTTGCATGTCCAGAATGACATTAGTTTCACCTATCAAACACCGGCAATAACCAAAAGATAATAACAACCAAAGAATCACACCTCGTCTCACACAAATACATGGCATTCCGGTAGTATGGATTGGCTTGACAGCTCTGGGTCCGGACGGTCCAATTTGCGTGAAGCATCGGTCTGCAACCCATTTATGCGCCAACAAGTGGCCACTGAAGATGCCATTGCCATCTGGACTAGTCACTGGAGCACGTTCAGTAACGTTAAAGTATCATCTCTAGATGTAAACACATTCACCACAAAATGGCTGCCGAACTTTTGATTGGCAGCTCATTGAACAAATAGCTGAAAGGACAAGCGCCTCCACCCAAATAGCTTCCAGGACACAAGTCTCACCTTCTCTCTCTGTCAAGAGAGAGAGAGAGAGAAACTGACTTTAGTCAGAAATACTTGTGATTCTAATCATGCTAAGATTGCAAGGGTAATGTTATTTAAGCGTGGTTTAAATTAAATGGGCTCACCATTTTTAAGTTGTAGGTCCAATGACTAATAAATAAATAAATACATTAATTAAATAAAAAAATAATAATAATAAAAGAATAAAATTAAAATAAATAAATAAATAAATAATAAAGGGCGCCACGGTGGCGTAGTGAGTAGCACGTTCGCCTCACAGCAAGAAGGTTGCTGGTTCGAGCCTCGGCTGGGTCAGTTGGCATTTCTGTGTGGAGTTTGCATGTTCTCGCCATGGTTGCGTGGGTTTCCTCCGGGTGCTCCGGTTTCCCCCACAGTCCAAAGAAATGCGGTACAGGTGAATTGGGTAAGCTAAATTGTCCGTAGTGTATGTGTGTGAATGAGAATGTATGGATGTCTCCCAGAGATGGGTTGCAGCTGGAAGGGCATCCGCTGTGTAAAACAAAATGCTGGATAAGTTGGTGGATCATTCTGCTGTGGCGTCCCCGGATTAATAAAGGGACTAAGCCGACTAGAAAATGAATGAATGAATGAATGATAAATAATAAAAATAGAATAAAAAATAAATAAATAAAAATAAAAACAATGAAATAAATAAATAAAATAATAATAATAATAATAATAAAGCCACAAATTGTCATAAGCAAGTTTTCAATGGCAAGTAGGTCAGATGTGAAATGGCAAAGAAACAAACTCCCCACTTGTTTGCTACGATTAGGATTAGAATGCTTCAGATAATGGAGTATTGTTTCATCCATCGAAAGGGTGGTAGATATATTAGCATTTTAAGCAAATTTCAATCGCACTAAAGAGTTTAACATCCACTCCAGTTTTACTTCACCTACCCAGTCTTCAAGGGGTACTACCAGGACCACCGGCCAAGCTACTCCCCATATCCTCAACTCTCCATCCATCCGCCATTCCCCGGGGGATAAATGCCCACCTCTATCATCTTTGCACATTACAGCAACAAGCCATCGTACCATGCATTAAAGTGATTCCATCTACAGTCGCTCGTACCTTTATTAAGATGCCTCGCATGGATATCAGCTAAAACTATTTATCATGTCCGCTGTCCAAAAAAATCACCTTTCGGATTTTGTTTTTTCTCATTTCAGAGACTACGGCAGCTCCAAACCCTAGGAAAGTGGCCATCTGATGCCTTCAAACCATATATTCGCCTCAACCAAAGACATCTTAAGGCAGCCCAAAAGACCCTTCCCAGATGAGACAATTATTCTACAATGAAGAGCCAAATTTGCCTAGAGCGGGGCTTCCCAACTATTGGCTTAAGGAAATGGGCATAATACAGCCTATACTCCTTCCCTTTTTTCTTCTAGCCCTGAATTTTCTTATTTCAACACCTAGTTTCCCTCCCTGCCACTCCCAGGAGTCCCCCCTACCTGCCTCCCCTCCCTGACTCCTGCCACAGCCAGCCTTTGAAAGCTCATCTTGCCTGAGCTGTGACTTCGAGCTTCGAGTCACGTCACTGCCCCTTCCTAGGACCCAGCTCTACGTACATGCATGCATGCCTGTCAAGGCACGAGCAGGCATGAACGAATGATGTAGATATGCATCTGCGTTTTTTTCTCTTACGCGGGCGCACATCAAACATCAAGCTGGTACTCCTAAGCTCTCTAGTAGAAGTTTTCACTGCCCACTTCATCTTCCCCGACTCCTGCTAGAACCAGCCTTTTATAGCTCAACTGCCCAAGCTGTGACTTCGAGTCACATCACTGCCCTTTCATAGCCCAGCTACATTCGTATATGCATGCAGCCAGCGAGTGCGCATTCACATGCACATTTGCAAAAAAAAAAAAAATTATAAATATATATATATAAATACGCATGAACATACTAGCGATGTAGATATGCGCCTGCATACCCCCATGTATTCGGACGCATGTCTTAGATTAAGCTCACACCCCTAAGTCCTCCCTCTAGTAGGAGTCTTCACCACCAACTGACTCCTGCTAGAACCAGCCTTTTATAGCTCAACTGCCCGAGCTATGACTTCCAGCTCCGAGTCACGTCACTGCCCCTTTTCCTAGCCCAGCTTCATTCGTACATGCATGCAGCAAGCAATTGCGAGTTCACATGTTCCTTCGTGTACATACGCATATGTGTGCAATGTGATGTAGATATGCGCCCGCATACACCCTTGTGTTCGAATGCATGTCTTACATCATGCTGGCACCCATAAGCTCACCCTCTAGCAGGAGTCTTCACCTAGCCTTGATAGCTCAACTGCCCGAGCTGTGCCTTCGAGCTTCGAGTCACGTCACTGCCCCTCCCAGGCACTAGAATTACCCACTTTATACGTATATATGTATAAATCTTTATATCCTTATAGATATACATTTACGTATTTAAAAACTGAAAGAGTACTGCTGACGATACTAGTTAAATTTGCCATCTGGAGAAACATACACAAAGAACATTGATCACACTATTATGACGAGTTCAGACTGCATGATTTTTAAAGTAGTCGTGTCACAGATATTTTTACACTGCATGATTATCTGGGCTAGCGTTTTGTCGCTGCTTTGTTTAAACCCATTTCACACTGCATGATTTGAGTCGCCGACAGCTCCAGATATTCAGCACGTCAAATATCTCCCGGGCATCGGCGACTCATCAGCGATTTTCTGAGATCGCGTCTTTGATAGTTCATATTGTGACTGTCACTCGCATGCACGAGCCCCGATTTGCCTGTGATTTCAGGCATTTGTCGTCGATTTCTCAAAACCTGTCGGCGAGTCAAAATCGGGGCTAAAATCATGCAGTCTGAACTAGGCATAAGTGTGTGATCAATGTTCTTTGTGTATGTTTCTCCAGATGGCAAATTTAACTAGTATCGTCAGCAGTACTCTTTCAGTTTTTAAAGACGTACCTTAGTCAAAATGACTAAGTTACCATGTTCACTGTAATATCACTACAGTATTATGGGCTGAAAGATCCACTATAAATGCTGCTCTCCGAATGTAAACATGTAGACATCTTAATCAAACTATTACCATCGTGTTGGATTTTCGCCGCATATGATTTGTCATATTTTGTGACAATACACACACAGATGTTTGACGCTACTCTCTGCACCTACCAATTGTCTGCATCTACTGTATCAAGAAATGCGGAGTTTTTTTTTTTTTTCACCCATTTGACATGCAGTATCAAAAATTGCATTAAAACTATACTATTCCACCAGTTCCTCACATCCAATATATCGTTTGTCATAGGGGGCATGCATGAAATGTTCTTAAATGAAAGTGAAAGTGCCAAACTGCAGTTAAAGTTGACAAATTAAGAATGAAACACCCGAAATTACATTAAACTGCATAGAAAAGTGGATAGCGTGGCAATGATGTCAAATTATGTGCTATAACATGTTAAACATTCAAAAAGCACCTTAACACCTTAATTATATTATTGTTTTATTCAGATTACGGCAAATAATTCAATGACTGATGTCCATGTACATGTAGTCACTGTCTTTCTCCCCTGCGTCTTCTTTGACGCTGTGAAAATCAGCTGTAGTGCATGTGCATGTAGTGCATACTGAAACTCCACTTTTCATGCAAACCCTTCCTTCTTTCAGCACTCGACACTCCCACCTAAACACTTTCCTGACTTTTTTCAAACTAAAGGTGTGAAAACACCCTGCTGAGACAGGGGGAGTTTCATGGCCCTTTAAGGAATCTTAAATGTGTTGTGTCAATTTGAGCAATCTAAACAATCCCATTAAAAAACAAAGATGTTTTTAAATGAGATAGTTCCAAAATTAAAATGAAAATAAATAAAATGTGTGACATTGTTTAGTCATGAAGCGTAGGCGATTCCTTTAAAGGGGTGGTTTGCCAAAAACTGAAAATTCGATCATCATTTATACACCCTTTAACACAAAATAATGTTTTTCCTACTATTTTAAGTTTTATTTTCTGGCACCCCATCTGCTGGAATTAAACCGTAAAATTATGTTGTTGTTTTTTTTATAGTGTAGGATAAAGGATTGCTGTATATATTCAATAGAATAACACATTAATTAGTTCTAATAAACAGACATATACAAGCTAATAAACAATTAGATAAAAGTGAGAAAACACAATAGAGTGTTAATTTACAGAAAGCTGTTTATATATTTAAATGACAACTTTGTTTCTTGTCGTTTTAAACAATAATAGTATGTAATGTGTAGTATGATTTCATTTAAATCTCAAAGTGACATTCATTCATTCATTTTCTTTTCGGCTTAGTCTGTTTATTAATCCGGGGTCCGCCATCTTATCCAGCATTTGTTTTACGCAGCGGATGCCCTTCCAGCTGCAACCCATCTCTGGGAAATATCGATATATTCTCATTCACACACATACACTATGGACAATACCCCATTCACCTGTACCGCATATCTTTGGACTGTGGGGGAAACCGGAGCACACGGAGGAAACCCACACAAACACGGGGAGAACATGCAAACTCCACACAGAAATGCCAACTGACCCAGCCAAGGCTCGAACCAGCGACCTTCTTGCTGTGAGGCGACTGCATTACCTACTGCACCACCGTGTCGCCCCTCAAAGTCACAGTTCACCCCAAAATTAAAAGTTACTCACTGTTTACTCGCCCTCAAGTGGTAGCAAACATTTACGAATTTCATTATTCTATGAAACACAAAAAAGACATTTTGAAAAAAAAAGCTGGAAACCTGTAACCATTGACATCAATACTAGGAAAGAAATACTATGGAAGTCAATCCTTCAAATATAGTTTGTGTTTAACAGAACAAAACAACTCAAACTGGTTTGGATCAATAAAGGAGTAAATGATAACTCATAATTTTCAGTTTTGGGTGAACTATCCCTTTAAGATAACAATGTTAATTTAGAAAACCATAAAATATGCAACTTTGCGATTCATAATCCGTTAAAATTAGGATAAAATAATGTAAAATTTTATGACTGTTGTTGAAACTATTCATGAGATGTACAACACATGACTTTGCTAATAAGGCATTATACAAGTAGTTAAATAAATTAGGAATGCACTTATAATATATTATTACAAATATGATAGAGTTTGGATCAAATTTAAGTGTAAAAGATAACATTATCAGTTTTGGGTGAACTATCCCTTCAAGAAAACAATGTTAATTTAGGAAAACAAAAGATATGAAACCACGTGATTTGTAATCCAAGAAAATTAAGATAAAACTATGTTAAATTTTATAACTGCTGTTGAAACTATCCATGCTTATACAACACATAATGACTTTGTTAATAAGGCATTATGCCTGTACTTTAATACATTAAGGATACACTTATAATATATTATAAATTATAGTTATAGTTAAATTATAGTTAAATTATATAGTTATATATATATAGTTTTTTTTTTTTTTTAAGTTTTTTAATAGATGAGGTTTAGCATGCCATGTAGCCTATGGGTAGACGGCATAACTATCCCATTTGGCAGAAAAAAGGGCATCTTTGTTCATTGAAATATTTTAGTGAACTGACTTGCCTTAAAGGGGCTTTGCTTTGATTGGAATTGCCAACAAAATACCATTGAAAAGCCATTATAGTAATGCCATGGTGTTCTTTGAAGTACCATTATCAGTTACCCTGCATAATGAATTTGAAATCTTTACACTGTTTTTACATTCTGGGTCAGTTAGCACCCAAATAATGAATAAAACAGACTCTGGTTTCTTCTATTATTAATAATAATAATAATAATAATAATAATAATAATAATAATAATAATA
>CAIGQQ010033221.1:61103-79160 GCA_903798035.1 Danio albolineatus
ATTATTATTATTATTATTATTATTATTATTATTATTATTATTATTATAACTACTAGTAGTAGTAGTAGTAGTAGTAGTAGTAGTTTGGAACCGGTGGAGGATGACCAAATTATAATTTTTTTTGCGTGAACTACACTTTTATGTATTTAAGACACGTGAAAGTGCCCCGTACATATGCGATTAGTACACAAATTTTGTAGCATTATTTATTACTTGACATAGTCATAAGAACAAAAACAAATCCAGCACTCACAAAGGTTTGTTTTGCTTCATGGCAGTTTTAATAGAAACTATGCAGTATTATCTGTCTAAATGTTCTAAAAGGACCCATATCCATCATGAGCATTAAGCGGTTCAGATTTACTATTCAAAAAGCATCCCAGGTGGTATCTTGTGTAAAGTTGGTTGAGCAAATGCATAAAACAGAATTAGAGTCTAGACAGAGAGTGACTACATTTCACTACAGTACAGTCATTTCACATGGTTATATAATCATATTCATATTATATAATACATATTATTATTATTATTATTATTATTATTATTATTATTTAAATTACTTATCTAATGTGAGTTAAAACAACACAATTTTTAGATTTTTTGAGGAACAACTTAATTGTTTTACGTTCAAAACTTGCATTTGTAAAAACAATTACATCATGACAACATGAAGGAATTGTGTGGAACTGTGTTAGTGTTATTTACATTTGTTTTTTTGTTTTTTTGTTTTTTTTAAGCAGCTAATGAACCATGTTACTATGCTAATATGCAAGTTAGGTTATTTTAAAAAGACCCTTATTGAACAGATAAAAGAAAAGGTAAGTAAACAGCATTCTCTCTGTATCTGTCTGTGCGTGTGTGTTATAAATGACACCAGAGGCAGTGGCTAGAAGGACACTAAGGACAAGTTATTTTTTGACGTCAGTGAGTCTAGCAGCTGAAACTGGGACATGTTCATATTTTTATTTATTTATTTTTTATTGCGAATTGTTGGGACATTGCGACACAACTCGTGAAACCGGGTCTGTCTGGACATCTGGTCACCCTCAAATCAAACACAGCTGCATTTGCGTCCCTGTAAACAATATCACCACAGCTGACTGGAATCAAGCACAGGAATTTAAACAGTGTAATGGCAATTATGAAAACATGTATTAGATTTCAGTCTAGTGTGCAATTCCGCATCTGGTATGCATACGTTGCGCTTAGGTTATAAGTGCAAGTTTATCTAGTGAAAAAAGTGTGTTAGATTTACAGCAGCTGCCAGCAGTAGGATGACAACGAGGTGAAATACAGCACAGAGCCCTGTGCAACCACCCGCTCTAGCATTTCATTTGGATTGGCAACAAGC
This sequence comes from Danio albolineatus, assembly GCA_903798035.1. Lineage (NCBI taxonomy): Eukaryota > Metazoa > Chordata > Actinopteri > Cypriniformes > Danionidae > Danio > Danio albolineatus. The sequence goes on from CAIGQQ010033221.1 coordinate 62,455, forward strand.
CGTCAAGACGCTCGTATTTTACCTCACTGTTCCCACAGGTTGTGCTCCAGAACTCCACATCTTTCCATCACGTCCGTCAAAAGAGCAAAAACGCAGGAGGTAATTGGCGGTTGGGGTTCGGAAGGATGTGTGTTTGTGTTTTATGGCACGAGCATCCTATAGAAATGTGGGTGTTTTGGAATACTTTCAACTTAATGGTGCACACTGTACTAAAAATAGATTGGAAATAGTAGAAAACCAGTAAGTACTTGATAGAGAAAATGCCAATACAATTACGGTTTGTAAGAGAAATTCCAGCGAAATGGAGAGGTCGGATACAATTATTGGGCTGATATTGTGTTGAAATTGCATGTTGAAAAGCTAAGCTAAAATAAAATGGTGACATTGTGTAGTCAAGAAGTGTAGGCACTTCATTTAAAGGGGGTAGTTCACCCAAAAACTGAAAAATCATCATTTACTTATCATTCAGTTGTCACAAACCAGTTTCAGTTTCTTTCTTCTGTTGAACACAGAGGAAGCTATTTTGAAAAGAAAAAAAAATGGATACCTAAAATCATTGCCACTGTAACATTATTCTGATGTTAAAATGTGTGTGTGTGTGTGTGTGTGTGTGTGTGTGTGTGTGTGTGTGTGTGTGTGTGTGTGTGTGTGTGTGTGTGTGTGTGTGTGTGTGTGTGTGTGTGTGTGTGCGTGCGTGTGTGTGTGTGTGTGTTCAACAGAAAAAGAAAACTCATAAATGTTTTAAACCACTTGAAAGTGAGTAATTTTTTATTTTGATGTGAACTATCCCTTTTAAATTAATCTAAAGAGTAGGTTACTTCAAAGCTCGGACAAAATAATTAGCTGTTGGTTTGAACATGTTGGCCATTTGTAATTTAATTGTTCTGGCAAAACAGTTTGTATCAAGGTTCAGCCAAAAATCTGTGTGATATGAACGATATGATATGAAAATCTAATGCTAATACTTTAGGTCCTCTCTTCATTCGCCCACATCACTTATGCTATCTTTGATTTCTGGTGCAATTTGCATATCACTAAAATAGATCATTGGGTGACAAGTGTATCATCAGTCACACTATTTACTGCGCCCACACTGGATGATTGCATGTCAAGGCTTTATTTACTGAATGAAGATTTGCTTCAACACATTTAAAGTGTTTTGATCCATCAGTGACTTGACACTGCAATACTAAATGGGCAAATTGCAGATCAGAGCAAGACTGTGATTTTCAATGGTGGTGTACCTCAAGGTTATGTCCTCAGCACTTTTCAGGTTTAACCTGTGACTGTTATACTTTTAAGTCAAATGTTAGTTACATCACTACATTTGCAGTATGCAGGGGAAAAAAAAAACTGACAGAACAGCATAGAGAAATGTGGTGGATGGCCTGATCTACTCCCCTTTGAATGTCAACGAGACAAAAGAGCACAATGCGGAGTTTAGTGGACTCACATTATTATCAGTGTGGAAAAAAAAATGAAAAGCAGCAGACATTGTTTGCTGTTTCGTATTCTGCATGGCATCTTGCACAGATCATCTGACATAAAGGTCATTCTGCTGCAATCCTGCATCTTCTCTCTGAGTGTTATTAGACTGCAGACACTGGGATGATGGGAGTAACAGGGGATACAGCCTGCAGTACATGACTACTCGTATATATGAAGAATGTGAACCACAAAGACATGTACAGCAATATCAGCATTTCTATACTTTTTTTTCTGTGTATCCCAACAGCATAATCAGTAAAGTTATATACAGAAAAAATAATTTACGTACTGCAGGAACAACTTTTGCTTTAATATAATATAATGTAATGTAATATAATATAATAGAATACACACAAAAAAACACACAAAGTGACACACTGAATTAAAGAAATAGAGAATTTGAAATAGAAAGTCTATACACGGCAGTTTTCTTAGTTTTATTTCATTCATTCATTCATTCATTTTCTTTTCGGCTTAGTCCTTTTATTACAGTTTTTCTCCATTGGTTTGGCTCATTTCTTGAAACAGAAATTACATTCCCAAAACAACATGGAGAACCTCGAAACCACTTGGCAATTGTTCACAACAGTATTGAATTTCTCATTAATTTCATCAAATTGCAAATGTCTAAGTACATCTTTGCAAATGATTAAGTACAGATAGCCTACATTTAGCACAATTTCAAAGTGAATAGATCTTGTTGATCTAAACTGATTGTTAATTCTCAGTCGAATGGTTGTTCTCTCCAAAATGTGTCAGCATCATTTCATTGTATATGTCATTACATGCACAATAGTCTGTTCAATTGTCAATATTAGTCAAGACCATAATACCATGAATACCATACTGTAGGTGAATCCTTGGAACATTTGATAACTATGTGTGCTGCCATATCTGAGAATGGTGTGGCCACTCACATCCCCAGTCTTGGCTCATACATACACAGAAGCTCCTCATCTCCGTGGACCACCTTCATTTTGATTTGATCCCTGAAAATGAGAGAGGTCTCGTGGTGCCTCACCTACCACAATATGTGAAGAACAGCGAAGAAACTGTTATCAAACAGTTATTTATAGCACTCTAGTTTTTTGTTTGTGTTTATATAACAGTTCATTATGCTGTATACTGTTTCTTTTTGCCCTGATATATGGAAGTTACTTTGTGTGTGGTTGATCATTACAATAGAAAAAGGAGTTACCATTTCCTTGGCAGTATGAGTGCAATGTGTGACGTCAAACCTTGGAGGCTACTCTTACCCTAAAATCCTATTTTTTTTTTTTTCAGTTTTATACACAGTTTTATTCTGTTAGCTAAACAAAAACAGTACAGTACCCTTTGTCAATGAAGGACTGGCCTAAGACTGTAAGGTGGACAAAAGGGTTATTTTAGTTGTCCTAGCATCTAAACATTTTGACTTGCAGTGCTTACACAATACCAATGGGACAAAGCATTTTGGGGGCACTGACTATTTAAATGAGAAGGAAATTTTGTTTTGACACATGAGTCAACCGTTTTGGGAAAGGTATAAAGCTGTTGCAACAACCATGGTGTTGTGCCAAACCATCCACATTATTCTGGCAAAAGCACCATAAGTGTTGAGAATGTCCCCATTGTTTCAAGAAATGAGCCAAAACAATTGAGAAGGATATTTGCATTTTTATGGCACTGACTTTTTATATAGGAAAGGAATTTAGCTTTGATGCATGAGTGAACTGTTTTTGGAGAGATGTGAGCTTTTGCAAGTGAGCTATAGTGTTGTGCTAAACTGTAACACTGTTTTGCCAAATGATCTTAGAATTTTGAGAATGTAATTTCTGTTTGAAGAAATGAGCCGAACCAATGGAGAAAAACTGTAATCCGGGGTCGCCACAGTGGAATGAACCACCAACTTATCCAGCATTTGTTTTACGCAGCGGATGCCCTTCCAGCCTCAACCCATCTCTGGCAAACATACATACATCCTCATTTATACACACACTACGGACAGTTTAGCCTACCCAATTCACCTGTACCGCATATCTTTGGACTGTGGGGGAACCCAGAGCACCCAGAGGAAACCCACGCAAACACGGGGAGAACATGCAAACTCCACACAGAAATGCCAACTGACCCAGCCAAGGCTCGAACCAGCGACCTTCTTGCTGTGAGGCGACAGCACTACCTACTGCATCCCCGTGTTGTCTTAGTTTTATTTCCAGCTTTGAAAAATAATTATGTAGCACTGAATGTTGAAATCAGAAATTACCTCATTTTACATGAATGTCATTTAGCATTACTCAATTTCTTCTTATTGGCTGGTAAAGTATACATAATTTTAATGCTTGCTTTGACATGGAAGCTTTTATTTTGGGAAAAAGTGCAATGAAATTTCTGTTTGAAATGCTTTTCTTTGGCAGAAAATAGGTATAAAAACCATTACAAAAACTGATATGTAAGATAATCACATTTTGGTGGCCTGAAAATGCAAACTTCAAAGGTGCATTACAGCATAAATCAGTATGCCCCCTTTAAATTTTTTATTTTATCAACTTCTAAGTGAATCTATGCAATATTTTCTTTGGCTAATTTAAATAAAACAGTTTTATTAAACAGTTAAATAATTAAAATAAGTGTGTGGTCAACAAATATCTCTTGGTAAATAAAGATAATATACTCACCAGCCACTTTATTATATACACCTTATAAGTGCCAGGTTTTTGCCCAACTGCCTTAACTGAACTGCCTTAATCCTTCGTGGCATTGATTCAACAGTGTACTGAGAATATTCCTCAGAGATTTTGGTTCATATTGACATGCAGGCATCATGCAATTGCTGCAGATTTTTTCGGCTGCACATCAATGATGCGAATCTTCCATTCCACCTCATGAGAAAGGTGGTCTATTGGATTGAGTCTGGTGATTGTGGAGGCCATTTTAGTACAGTGAAGGCATTTCCATGTTCAAGAAACCAGTCTGAGATGATTCAGGCTTTATGACATGGTGCGTTGTTCTGCAGGAAGTAGCCATCAGAAGATGGCAACAATGTGGTCATAAAAGCATGGATGTGGTCAGCAACAATACTCAGGTAGGCGATGGCATTGACACAATGCTCAACTGGTAATAATGGGCCCGAAACCAGCCTGAACCATTGATATAAGGCAGGATGGATCCATGCTTTCCAGATTGTTGATGCTAAAATCTGACCCTACCATTCAAATGTCACAGCAAAAATCAAGACTCATCAGACCAGGCAATGTTTTTCCAATCTTCTAATTGTCCAATTTTGGTGAGCCTGAGCGAATTGTAGCCTCGAATTCCTGTACTTAGCAGACAGGTGTGGCAACCAGTGTAGTTTTCAGCTGCAGTAGCCCATCTCCCTTAAGGTTGGACATGTTGTGCGTTCAGAGATGCATACCTCAATTGTAACAAATGGTACCTTTTGCATACCTCGATTGTAACAAGTGGTTATTAATTTACTATTCATTTTTTATCAGCTGAAACCAGTGTGGCCAATCTCCTTTGACTTCTGGCATTAACAAGGCATTTGCTCCCACAGAACTGCCGCTCACTGGATTTTTTTTTTTTTTACATTTTTATTTTTTTAACGAACATTCTCTGTAAGACCTAGAGATGGTTGTGTGTGAAAATCCTTGTAGATCAGCAGTTTCTGAAATACTCAGATCAGGCCATCTGGCAACAACAACCATGCCACTTTCAAAGTCTCTTAAATCACCTTTCTTCCCCATTCTGATGCTCGTTTTGAACTGCAGCAGATCGTCTTGACCATGTCTATAAGCCTAAATGCATTGAGCTGCAGCCATGTGATTGGCTAATTAGAAATTTGCGTTTACAAGTACAAATTTCAACCTGTACAAGCGCAAGCATACCTAATAAAGTGGCCAGTACATGTACATTTAAATGCAAACAAAGTGTTGCAAAAATTGAAACAAAAGCAAATACAACCAAAACTAAATTTGATATTTTTTATATTTCTCTTGATTTTTCCTTTTTATTAAAATGTATTATTAAATAGTTTTATTATTATTATTATTATTATTATTATTATTATTATTATTATTATTATTATTTAAAAAGTGGTCGTTATCAGAACAGTACCATGTAATTTCAGAGCCAAGGTAAAAATAAAACAAGAGGGATGTAAAAGAAATCAGTCACATTGGCAAAAAAATCACACTCACATAGAAAGTGAATGACTCCAGGCCTCTTAGAGAAACCCGAGGTTAAGTGGCTTGCTCAATGGCACAATGCTGTTAGTTCAAACCTATAATACATTTTGAACCTGCAACCTTTTGGGTACAAGCCAAGATTTTAAGACGCATCACATGCACAAAGGACACCAAGACAGGTCGTCAGCTGTCTGTGAGGCATTACGCATTTGATCAATAGTCCCGATGACAATACAACATTTTCACCTTGTCAGAGAAGTGCATTCTGATCATTAACCTTTGTCAACACATTTTGCTCAACCCACAATTCATCATGAGCCGCTCTGTACGTCTGATGTGTGGATCCCTGCGCCTCCTTTATTTATCATCCGTTTGTACCTCCCAGTTTTCTCCACTCTGTGTGCAAATAAGGATCTCAAAAGAGTCTAAAATTATGCGTCTCTCTCTTTCTCAGCTGCCTGACTCTCTCCAAAGTCTCCAGCCCGAGCTCCAGTTACGTGGGCAATCAACAGACCCCCTGGCCTCATCCATCAAAGGGGAGAAATGCGCCGTTAGAGGGGGGATTTACAGCACTAGCAGAGGAAGAGCAGAATCACTCTTGATTTATGCTCTGAGACTGAGAGTTGCAAGGAGAGTGTTCTGCTGCCATCTGAAATATGAAATAGATCGGCCTGGTGGATGGAGGATATTAAACATACCGGGGTGTCTATTCATCTAGCCATCTGTCCATTAGGCAGACTGCAGACAGACAGACAGAAAGGCAGACATACATACAGACATACAGATAGATTGACGAATGGATCGACAGACTGATAGATAGACAAGCTCATAGTTTTCTGGATGCACAAATAGTTGGATAGAAATGTTTATAGATAGATGAATTAATGAACAGACAGATGGATAGATAAAAGAGATGATTGATGGATGGATGAATGGTAGAAAATAGACAGCCAGATGGAAGAATATTTGATTTCATCGTTAATTTTGTCCAAAGATGGATGGGTGTAAAGATAGACCAGTTTATCGATAAATAGACGGAAGTATAAATGCAGTTAAGTCAAGTGTAGATGGATATAAATATTTATAGATGAACAGATGAATGAATAGATAGACAATTGGATGGATGGATGGATGGATGGATGGATGGATAGTTGGAGGGATGGATGGATGGATTATATGGATGGATGCATGGTAAATAATCAACATACAGATGGAAGAATATTTGATTTAAGCATTGATTTTGTCCAAAGTTAGATAGATAGATTGATAGATACTGTAAATAGATAGACAGATAGACAGACAGAAAGACAGACAGATAGATAGATAGACAAGTTTAATGATAGATGGATGGATGGATGGATGATAAATAGATGGACAGACAGACAATAGATAAATAGACACGTTTTTGGATAAACAGTTGAACAGACAAGTTTATTGATGGATGGATGCATGGATGGACGGATGAATGAATGAATGATTGGAAGAGAATAGATGTTTATAAAATGATAAATGTTTTCAGCATAAAACAGCAAACAAGTATATCATAGAAATAAATAAATAAATAAATAAATAAATAAATAAATAAATAAATAAATAAACTGATTTTGAACTGCCCTGGTGGCTCTTTATGCATTCATCCGTAAACTGAAATATTCAAAGGCAGTAAGCATTTCAGAAACATTGGCTTCATATGGTCTTATTTACAAATAATCATAATAAAAATACTATTTAAAAAGAGAAAAAAAAACATCAGTGTAATGATCTTTGTAACAAAGAAAACAGCAGCCAATGGGAAGAGAAATTTTAATGACATTTCTCAAGCCACTGCTGCTGCTGCTGTGCAATCCAACATGCTGCAGGAGCTCAAGGCGTTTCACTGGCGCTGCATGTTAAACAACTCCAGAACAGCAGCAATGTGCGTCAAGCTGCTTGTATTTACACAACTCCTAAAAAAGAAAAAAAAACTTGTCTCCTTCGAAAGCCAGTTAATAATATATGCACAGATATAAAAACCCCACAGAGATGTGTATTTTTCCCCTTGTAAAAGTACAAAGTAACTGTAGTGTTGGATAACTGTAAATGCAATTCCTAAATAAATTACTACACAGTTTATTAAAAGCAATAATAAGCCATGGGCTTTATACAATGTCAACATTACACTATTTTAAATAGTCCTTATTTTGAGTTCTAAAATTTTACATCAATACAGTCTTTTTAGGTTCATCTGTTCAGCTGCTTGTTAACGCACATATCTAATCAACCAATCAAATTGCTGCAACTTGTAGGCATGTAAGTGTGGTGAAGCCAATCTGCTTGCTGTAGTTGTGATTTTAAGTGACTTGGCATGGTTGTTAATGTCAGACAGGCTAGTCTGAGTGTTTTACAATCTGCTAATCTACTGGGATTTCCATACCTACTCATATATAAGGTAGACAGAGAATGGTCAAAAAAAAAGTCTTGTTGATGCCAGTCTTGTTGTAGGTCAGAAAATGACTATACTTGTTTGTGGTAATAGAAATGCAACAGTAACTCAATAAACAGTTAACATAATGTTAACATAAGAATTAACATAATGATGCATTTTAAACCACCAAATGTTATAATTTCTCCAATGATTGGCCAGTTTGATGACGAATACAATGCTAAATATGAGAGATTTTCAGTGATGTTTTAGTCCACACAAACTGTACACATGATTTTTTTCCGCTTTCGTAATAAATAAATAAATAAATAAACGCACTGTGATGCATGTTAAGGGCATGCTAAACCAACAGGGGGTGATAATGACACTTTTGTGCTGGGTGCACACCAAACAGGGAATTCAATTCCACAATATTTTCGTAAGTAAATTGCATATACAATCAATGCAAACATGAAAACACATGCAGATTATTGTCCTGCAGTGCATTTGCCGCATGTTTAGCGTTTAGGGATTGCTCTTAACAGTTAACTACTTACCAGGAGCATGTCCATGGTGCATATTTGGATTAGTCTATAAACTTAACTTGCATGTTTTCGACGGTGGGAGGGAACTGGAACCCAGGGGAAACCCACATGAGCATGAGGAGAACATGTAAATTCCGCACAAAAAAACGCCGGCCGACTTGGTAAGGACTAGAACCACCCATCTAGGAAAGGAGGGGTGGAAGAAGGGATTCTTCAAAATGAAGATGGCTGTTATATGGAACTTAGGGTATTTAGAGTGGCTTAGGAATCATCTAATTGGTGAATCATAAATTGAATAATGCAGGACCAGCTGCAAGCAATCATAAGAATGTGATCCTCTCAAAATTACTTTATAAATACTTTACTTCTATTAACCAGAAATAAGTCGGGGGAGTTCATCGAGCTCGAGGATCTCATTAGCTCAGGGCTCTCTCCCGGGACAGCATGCCAAACAAGCTTTATTACTGATCATCAGCTAAGTGTGAACTGTTGAAAGGACAGTTTAGGTGTGTCCCAAATTGCATACTTATGCACTATTCATTTTGTAGTGTAAATAGTGTAAGTAGTGCATTCACACTGAAATTCTAAAAAGAGTAAGTACACTTTAAATACCCGGATGATGCCCTTATTCAACCATTCAAATGATGTGTGGAATGTTGGACGCTTCAGACACCCGGGTGCTGTTTTGCTCTCATAACAGAGCTGATGGATTCCTTTATTTATTTTGGATTATGAAAGCAAAGTTCTCCTACGAGAGTGATTATTGATGGTGAATGCGGGTATATTATCAATATTATCGATATACTCATGACAGGTATTATTTGGTAGTTTGGTACTTTATTTCGCTACTTTGGCAACTGTCAAACGACATCTGGGAAACAGTTTGAATTTCTGCTTATTAAAAAAACATTAAAGTTCCTTTTATGATGACACTACATTCTATCCTATGCTGTTGAGTGTGCAAGTGCACATTTTAATAGTACATAAGTGCATAGTGTGCCATTTGGGACGCAATTTTTGTTTCAATGAATCGGTTAAAAAAAATGAATCACTGGTTCTTTTATGCTACAATGTAATGTAGGCTTGGGTCGATAGACGATGCTATCATCCAACGCCGATAGCCGATAGACATCACCATGCTGGGCCGGCATCTTGATCCTCCGCCCCACCCCCGTCGCAGCAGCAACATGCTGCACGTGAAAAACACACACTTAAGCCCCGTTTACACTAATACATCTTAGCATTAAAATGCCATTTTAGAAGGAAAACGATCCACACTGGCATTTCATAGCATTTCTGAACAGCCCTCCATCCACACTATACCACTGAATATGCACATCACGTGACCATTAACAAACACACACACACACACACACACACACACACTGTCATGTGCTCTAGCATACAGTATCTGCACTCCAGGCAGTCAATGGGAGTGTTCACTTTTACGTTTGTATTTAGAAATTTTAGCTAAAACCTCAAATACTGTTGGCTGGTTCCTGTTGGTTGTGCACCTTTTTTACCAACCAAGTTGTTGACGCCTTTATAACAACACAGATCACTCTGCCTATTCATGCCAGAGTGCCAGTGAAAAAGTGATTGACAGGTAGTTATTTGAGTGTAACTTATCTTTATTTATTTATGATTTGGTTTTGGGTAAAACAAAGACCATGCGGGTCAGGTAGTTTGAAATGGTAGGTTACAAATAAATAAGTCATTATGAATTATTAATTATTCGTAAATAATTACTTCACCACCACCTATGATGACGATGCCATCGTCCATCACAATGTTTCACATTAGACATCGTACAATGCCAAATTGGTCAAAGTAGCCCAATCCTAATGTAATGATGTCATCTGTAATGACATAATGACAGTCCTCCAAGGACTCAACATATAAAAATATATAGGCCTAGCCATAATTTCAGTCAGTTAAAACATCACCATGATCTGACTAGTTTCTTACAATTACATTTGGCAACCCAAATGAAGCATGATTTTCTTACCATTTAAATTCCATTAAGAACTGTTATAAGTTTATTCCCTCATTTAAGCCCTTGGTTTACCCATCCAGCAGCTTAATCAGTTGTCCAAGTTTGGTTCAGACGGAACTGTGCTGTCAGTCACAGCAGGCTGTCATGTACTGTTTGTGTTCGGTTCACCACCTGCTGAATCACGCATCAGTTCACTCAGTAGGTACTGCATTTAAATTTAAATGTACTACTCAGCTGTTAGAGAAGTATGTTCTATACAGTATGAATCTGAGCAGTATGAATGGAACTCCGGCGTACTACATCCGCCATATTGTCATCATCATATAACGACCTACCCGTGTCAGTTGCGTTGCTTCACTACCGTCATGAATTCTCTGATGGGATAGTGTAGCATCCATCCAATGCACACTTCAGAATCTCACTGGAAGTGGTAGGTCATCCGGGTACTTCTCACATACCGATTTTCGAATTCTATGAATTTGGACATACTACTCAGGTCACATACTCTTTTTAGTGTACTATATAATATGGAAACATGCCATTTCGGAAGAAGCTATGGTCCCAGTGTACTGTTCAAACAACTGAATAATCTCTAAAATATTATATATAAAAGAACATACATATGTAATAAAAAAAACACAGCAAACACAGTAAATAAAAGAAGTAAAAAAAAAAAGATATATACACATATTATTATTCAATATATCATATTATTATTCAATATATCATATTATTATTCAGTATATCATATTATTATTTAATATGTCATACCATTCATATATATATATATCATAATATTATTCAATATATCATATTATTATTCAATATATCATATTATTATTTAATATATCATATTATTATTCAATATATTATATCATTCATTTATATCATATTATTCATTTATATCAATAAAAATAATAATAGATCAGAAAACACTGTACATTTAACAATCAACATTGTTGAATAAAACAGTAATAAAAAAATATAAAACAGTAATAATCAGGATATTTACAATGATTCAATTATAATCATTTAGATGTGTGTTTGTGTGTTTGCAAGCGCATAACTGATGTTTTTATTTTTATTTATTTTTATTTAAATTATGTTTTATTACTCTCTCTCTCTCTCTCTCTCTCTCTCTCTCTCTCTCTCTCTCTCTCTCTCTCTTTCTCTCTCCTTCTCTCTCCTGACAAAGTGAACAACAGGAATTAGGGTGTCTTTCGATGCTCAGAGTACTCTCCTCGGACAAAACACCTAATATGCAAATTCTATTAATTCAAATATCTGTGGGTGTAAACTCCTGAAAAGATATAGATATGGAAAACAGATTTGGGAGTGATTTTGTTAACATCTATGTATCTGTTTACATTGGATAATTTTTTTTTCCTCTCTGATCAGGAACGACCTTCCAAATAAATAAAACGCAGGTGAGTTCTGAGAGACTTCTGTTTTTCCATCCAAAGACTATTCAGCCAAACCTTCAAAATATTTGCGCAGAGATCAAAAAATAAATCCATATAAATCGATCTGTTTAATCCACGTTTTCTGAAGAGACGTGATTGCTTTATAAGATCAAATATGAAAAAAAATCATCAGAATCATACAATTAGAAAGAATAGTAAACTTTGATTTGAACAAACAGATTTTCAGACACAGAAATCTCTCAAATCTACTTAAGAATATTTACATTTTTTTGTTCTTAAGATGATTGATAATCTAATGGGTATGAAAGAACACAAGCATGAGTAAATCATGACAGACAGTTCTTTTGAAGTGAACTAAGCTGCATATTAAAATCACTCTACCTTGTGTTTTAATATCCAGGCATTACAAGTGCAGCTGGCATGTGCACAAAACAAAGGTAGTGAAATCCACTAATGCAGTAAACATGCTTATTCCCGAGTGATAATACAGTCTTTGTGACAGCTGTAGAGATACTATATAAATGTTTTGTTTTTAGTACTATAGACGCAGCAGATGAATGTTTGTGTGAACAGACTTTTTGGGTTTCCATTTGTCTCATATTCAGAGTGAATAGGCTTTAAAACTTTTCTTCCCCAGTAAAGTTTTGCAGCTCCACAACAATTTATTTTGGCCCAAGCTGGTCTTTTCAACAGAGAATTTATAAAAATAAACTTTGGTGTGAAATATTGAGATGCTTGATACCTGCAGCTCTAGCATAAGAGAGGCTGTCGGGAGAAAATAAATACTGAAACCGAGAAGAGGCTGGTGAAAATATTGAAACAGAAAACTAACAGCCTGGTAAAGAACCTGCAGGCAGGCCTTTTTAAACACCTCCAGGGTGCTACAATTTCATATTTGTGCATGTAATTCATCTTTAGGTTGGAACTCAGTGGGATCTTTCAGGCAAACAGCCGCATGAGCAGTATTATATTGTCGAAGTCTAGTTTTCTGACATAACACTGAGTCATAATGCTGAAGTAATACTGTAAATGGCGTATATTTGTGTGTGTGTCATTGTGTGTAACCGTATAGTGCTGCGTAGGAACAATCACACTGAACCTGCTGAGTTAATGACTGTGCCTTTTTTTCCATAAGATGATGTGTTAGTACTTCAGACTGGATTGTATCTCTGCATATTTTGCTCATTAAACACTAGTTAATTTCAGCTATGACATAATCAACGTTGAGAGGCACAAACACGCACTTGAAAAAAAATCTCCTGGGGCAGATGAAAAGAAAATGATTGCCGTGAGATCATTTCGCTGGAAAATACATTGCAAACAAAAGGCTGCTGTTTACCAGAAAGACACTTGTCAAGAAACAAACACAGATAATGTTTCTTTTTGTAGGTCGCAACTGTATCAAGACTTCAAATAAGGTACGTTTGTTTATTTTTTTCTTACCTAATGCATTCTTATGAAGTCTATAGATTAAAGGCATTGCAATGCTTCATTATATTATATTATTTTAATTCAACAATTAGTTTATGCAATCAGTGGTTTCTGTATATAAAGCAATTCTTGCAGACCTGGTTTGGTCTTTTATTGTGAATTTTTTTTCACATCTCATAGCTGCTTTTTCTTCTTGAAATACGTTTTTAACCAACCCAGGCTCGTTCTGAAAACATACTGCTATATACACTTCTGGAGAGCGCCAATTACGTCCCAGGTGGTTTGTTTTTTGCAGTTTTTGCTATTGTGAATCCACCAGAGGCCACTGTGAATGCTTTTTGAGAGCTCAAATATATCTCGCGAGAAGTGTTGGGAAGGTTACTTTGAAAACGTAATAGATTACAGACTACAAATTACCCTATTTAAAATGTAATAAGTTACACTACTTTTTCTATTACTATATAAAAGTAAAGTAACTAATTACATCTGATTACTTTTTGATTACTTTTTTATTTCTAATGGATATTTTCCAACTAAATCATTTTCAGGCATTTATACCAAGCAGGTGTGACCTCACAGTAGCACCCTGTTTACTGTTAAAATTTCAAAATCTTATGAGGCAGAATTGTTCAGTTCAATTATTTATTGTAAATAAAATACTATACCAAGCAAATAAATTATAACAGTAAAAACAAAAAAATAAATAAAACCAGGTGTTACGCATTTAAAACACTATTGGTCCGCAATCGGTAAATGTAGCTTGTGTGGTCTCTACTGTGAAAAGCTTTTTGATTTTTCAAAGTAGCTCACACTCACAATAACAATTTTTTTACATTAAACTTGTTAAATTGCCAGATTATATTGTAAATTGGTGAGCCTGTGAGGTTCATCTGCTAAATAGCCACCACTCCAAAAACATTAAAAAAAAAAAAATTGTTCACCCGCAAAAGAATTGTCATTATCCCTTTAATAAAAGCATAATACCCTTACCTGACACTATACATCTGGTTGACCCTGCTTTGTCTGTCCCTCAATAATTCCTTTCTCCTTAGCCTGTGATTGATATTGTGATATTAGTATTTTCATAAGCACTCATTCTTAAATCCAAACTGCCTTGATATGTGAACTTTTTGTGCTTGGCGTTTAGGTAAACTAAAAAATTATCTTACAGTATGTCCATTTTCCTTTTCGCTGTCATTTTATCTAGTCCATGACACTGCAAGGCAAGTTTACTTATACTGTAGCACGTTTTATTCACAATGATAATTCAAAGTGCTTTACATAAAAAATGTAACACTATCATAAAAATATTCACAACAATAAAAACTAGGAATTAAAAATTAAAAATGAATTAAATCACTTCAGAACAGAATAGAAATTGCTCAAGCAAAAAATACTGTGGGATAAGTTTGGATATAGCACAGTGCTCATTTATCAAATACACAGCTAAACAATATGCTAATTGTGGCCGTTAATCTTAAATTATCATTGTGCTAAGTCACGGGTCACCAATCTTTTTGAAACTGAGAGCTACTTTTTGGGTAGCGAGAAATGTGAAAGGCTACCAGTTTGACACACACTTCTCAAATAACAAATTTGCTAAATTTACTTTTAATATATGTAATTATTAATAATTAATGATATTCGTCTATGTGAAGACACTGATCATGTTAATGATTCTCACAATAGTTGTCAACAATGATTTGTAGGTAGGAAACAGATAAATATCAATATGCAACACTTTATTTCTACAAATCTCTGCAAACATTTACATTCTCAAATTATCACTTCTACAATATTTTCATGAGCCACTAATTACATAATTGTGTTACATAAATCAACTTTTCAATTTTACTGAAATTGTCACCAAATCTACAGCATTTTAACTTAGCCGACATTCTTCTAACCATTTTAGTTGCCCCGAGTTGGACATTGGCGAAGTTTTGCCTTCCCTTCTGAAATGCCCTGTTCTTCTTAATGATGGAATGTGTGACTCTAAATGAGGCTTCCATTGCTTTTGGAGGGTTAATCATGATTAATCACAATTAAAAGACTAAAACTTGTAATTTTGGCTGCCACTGGTGCTGCGACAAGGACGTAAGAAGCATCAAGGGTACATCAAAAGCACACTCGCATTGTGTCACACTAAAGATTTCTTAAAGGGACTTTGGTCACACCATCTCTAAACATTTAATTCTAAACAACTTTGAGGGATACGGACACTGTCGCCGATGTTATGCGTTTGTTCTTGTTGCTAGGAAACGCACACACACATATGGCGAGTACAACGCAAGCGCATTACAGCGTACCCGGTGAGCGCCTCCCTTCAGTCATCAACAAGCACGATCGCGTTCATCAAATTTAAACTAAAGTGTATGTATGGCTAAGTATGGCTGTATTTCACAAGCATGGATTCTTACACAGCAACGTGAAGCAAACTCTTAGGTTTTTGTACAAAAGTTGCGTTTAAGGGGGGAACATGTGAAACTTTATGACACAATTAAGGTCTCTGACAGCTTGCGACATCATCTGGCACTTTCACTGAGTACATTTACATGCACACCAATACTCCGATTTTAATATGATTAAGACAATACTCTGATTAAGAGTCCACCATGGAAACAGCGATTTTTGATGACCTTAAAAGACCACAGACAACCGAGTCACAAAATGCGGAGGGTTTTTCTTTCGATTTGATGTGCGATATCAAATTCCATTATAAAGCAGCACTCTTCCACCAGTCCTTACTTCCTTTTCTCACCCAGTAATTCGGGGCATGAACAATATGTTGCAGAATGACAGTAAAACTGCCGAACTGCAGTTAAACCCAAAATTACATGAAACTGTGGAGGAAACTGGATATGGTGCTATGGTGAGCTATATTTATAACAGGCCTGCAGGCATGTGATCCTCGCGGGTGACTTGTTGGCGACCCCTGTGCTAAGTCTTCACAAATGAAACAATGCATGGGAAACGGCTTTGGAGTTGCAGTTACATTGTAGAGAATCACTTTATTTAAGTGAATAAAATACACTACTTACTGGAGTTCGACATTGACCGAGCCACAGCTGAACACCTGATTTGTGTGTGTGTGTGTGTGTGTGTGTGTGTGTGTGTGTGTAGAGTAGGTGAGATGAGCTGGACCAAACCACTGTTAGGAAAGAGAGGGGGAACTGTTTGTAAATGCATTTTAAATAAATGAGGTTTTTTTTTTCTTCCTAGATTTTTATTTTAGGTATACATATTTTTTCACAA
>CAIGQQ010033221.1:79560-123317 GCA_903798035.1 Danio albolineatus
TGTAATTAAATTACGTAACACCATTACATTTAACTAGTTACTTCCCAACACTGCTCGCGAGTGCCAGTTGCGTCTACTTTTCTCACGTAAATCCACCAGAGGCCATTGACTGACTGATTGACTGACTGACTGACAGGCCGATCAACTTACCCATCCTCCTCCTTCCCTAAACCCAACCAATAGTGTTCACAAAAGCACTGATTGACTTAACCGACAGTTTACAAAGCAATCCAGAAAAACAAAAGCCCTTGTCTGATTTCTACCAAAATTGTTTCTACTTTATAATAAATGTTCTCAACTCGCAAAACTTTACAATGAATACAATTATTTGTATTCAATTCTTTATTATTATTATTATTATTTTTTTTCAATTTCCATATTTGCAATGCCTGTAGTTTGGATTTTTTTTTGTAGTTCACTTAGAATCCAACATGGAAATAATTTTTGCTTGTTATTGGCATTGATTGTTTTAAAATTCAAATGGAACTTACATGCCTGTGTTTTTATTTCTGTAATAAATATGGCTTTTCGTGATTAATCATGATTAATCACACAAAAAAGTGTGATTAATTAGTTAATTTTTAAAATAAATTGACAGCCCTAATATATTTATAAATATAAGTATATATGTGCAAACACTTGAAATTGGAATCACATGTATTTGGCATGTTATGGAATTTAATTATGGCAAATAAGTAAGAACACGGAAAGCACCTATATAAACATATACTCTATGCTCTAATATAGGTTTTTGATATATGTGACATATATAAAATGGTCGTGTTCCTATATTAGATGTACATATATGCACATTGCGTACATCTAATATAGGAAAACGGACAATTTCATACTGTATATGTCACATATATTAAAAACCTATTTTAAAACATATATGTTTATATAGGTTCTTTCCATGTGGGTGGACAAACTGATAATGGCGGTAAAGCCATCAATGTGGTGGTAAGCGGTCAGCTGATAAGTGTGAAATGGAACACCGCCCCGTAACATCCGTTTTAAAGACAAAATGCAGCCATATCAACTTCTGGGTACATAATTCGCGATCTTCAGACATGTATATAGGGTTAAATTTTCAGAATTAACCTATGTTGTTTTAAACAGAATCTCCATAAAGAGTTTTTAAGCTACAACCATCAAATTCCATCAGATCTTCAAGAAATTCTGACTTGATGTGCTATGTCTTTTCTAACTAATCAGACTTTTTTTTTGTCAAGTGATGATTAAACCATGGAAATATACCATAGATTTTCATTTGTGAAAATGACACTTGTGAAGTGTCAGAAATTTCAAACAACATCAGCAACACCCAGCCAGGACAATGTAGTCTATCACTAACCTAAAATTGTTATCACAGAAATCAACAGTCTTATCGGCAACACAGCATGAAGCAGGGGGCTGTTGTTAAAGACTGAAGAGCTTTATTGCCAAAACAACCACCTTGATGTACTTTATCCTGACTGTTAAGGTCAGGACACAATAAGCTGATGCAGATGTTGAAACCGTCGGCCGCATCAGGCATACCATGGTACAGTTAAGTTTCAGCTTAGTTTGCACCAATTTTGCCAATGTTGTTTTAAACAGAATCTCCACTAAGAGTTTTCAAGCTACAACCATCAAATTTGCATCAGATCTTCAAGAAATTTGGACTTGATGTGCTATGTCTTTTTTAACTAATCAGACTTATGTGTTTTTTGGTCAAGTGGATTATTAATCCGTAGAAAAATACCATAGATTTTCACATAAAGTGTTAGAAATTTCAAACAACATCAGCAACATCCACCCAGGACCTTCAAATGTTCTTGCCATGTAGCCTATCACTAACCTAAGATTGTTATCACAGAAATCAACAGTCTTATCAGCAGCATGACATGAAGTGGGAGCTGTTGTATAAGACTGAAGGGCGTTGTTTCTGCCAAAACAACCACCTTGATGTACTTTATCCCAGTTATTAAGGTCAGGACACAATAAGCTGATGCTAATGAACATACACACGTTGAAAGCAACTGATGGCTGCCTCAGGTACACCAGAGTACAGTTAAGTTTCAGTTTTGTTTGCACCAATTTTGGGTTTTAGGAACCATTAAGCTGCCTTAATGTTACCTAAAACCTAAGATTGGTGCAAACTTAACTAAACTGAGATTTAACTGGTTAGCCTTTCTGGACCAAACAGCTGCACATGAAGACACACAACCTTATGACAGTCAACTGAAATGAGAGTACACATCCTGCACCTGCATGAGAGGACACGTCTATTAGCACTCAAAGGGGCCAGTATTGTAATTTATTGTATGCAATATTATTGTAAGAGTGTGCCTTATACAGGTGAGTGGGCTTGACAAACTACCTGTAGAAAACACACTCTTGCATCACTCTGACACTTTAAATGACAAATGCACCATTTTTGCACAATTGCACCAGACACTTTCCTACAATCACCTCAATCCAAAAAAACAAAAACTAAAAAAAAACAAAAAACAAAAGAAAAAAAAACATTGTGCATCGCTAAATAACTTATCAGAGTGTTCTTTTCTGAATAACCTATCAGAGTGTTCTTTTCCACTGACACAGATTCTGCATGCTGAATTGGGCCAACTTGATCTGACATTAACCTGAAGTGAGGCGATGTGTGGAACACACTAAACAAACTAGCCAGACTGATGCTGACCAACGACTAGATGAAGCCCAACAGCCTACCATCGGCTTAGTCTGCTCTGGCCATCTACTTGCCAACGTAAAAAAATACAAGACACAAAGACACAAAACATTGTTCTGAGCCATAATAGTTTAGCAATTTTTAAACTAAATGCAAAGCTTACAGAGATGGCTGAATGGAGCATTCACTAACCTACATATTATTTGGCCACAAGATGAACAAGAAGAGACAAAAATAGTTATGTGACAGACAAGCTTAAATTGATGTGAGCGCATTTACTGAGTCAATATGATTCGCAGTAACCGGATGAGCCTTTGCTATTTAATGGTTGTTGTGTGGAAAAACATACCTTGGAATGCCATGACTGACCAATTAGCATAGAGCATTCCAGATAGCCACGCAATCAAACATATTTATGTTTGAAAACGTTTTGGAAATGTATTAATGTAAGCATAGTAGCAACATTGCAATTCATGCTTGTAGTGTGCTAAGACATGTAAGCATATAAAATGTGTTAGGCTGTGTCCGAAATCGCATACTTCCATACTATATGTTACGTTAAAAACAATATGCCAGCCAAGTAGTTTGTCTGATTTCAAAGTATTCCGAAAACAGCATTTGAGAAGTACCTGGTTGACCTACTACTTCTGGCAAGATTCAGAAGTGCACATCTGACATCTGGCGCAATGCTGTCCTATGATGCCCTGCAAGAGAATTCATGAATGGGAGTGAAGCGATGCAACTGACGCGGGTATGTAGGGGCGCCGCTGGGCATCACGGGCCCTCTGACAACAATTCGAGCACCACAAAGTAAAGACCGGGAGGGGGGATGCTGGCGAAAATTAAAAAGTTGGAAGGGAGGGTGTTGTGGTGATAACGTCCTAATAAAAACTCTGGAGACCTTATCTTCCTAACTTTTCCCTCATTGGCGGTGCCCCTGCGGGTAGGTCACATGATAATGGCAAATGCCAAATGTAGTGCGTCTTACGATTCATACTACTCACAGTCATACCATATAGAATGTACTTTTCAAACAGTTGTTATAAAATCTAGTACCTACTGAGTAGTAGGTGATTTTAAATGCAGCCTTGGCCTTGTAAACAAAAGCTAGTAAAAAGCTACCTAATGTTATTAATGTGTTAAAAAATATTTCCCATAGCTTAAAACATTGTAGCAACATACTAAAGTATTCATGAATTAATGCTTATACATATAAGCATGTCCCTGCAAAATCCCAGAGGGACTAACTAACTGTCACAATTACCATGCAATCTTAACTCCTTAGATCACTGGAGAACATGCACAATGGCTTACGGACTACAAATCTGCCATTTTATGGACTACATATCCATACATGCACTCAGCTCACACACGCATGATTCTCATCCTGACTGATTGCACACACACCACCGGAGGATTGTCAAGGGCTGAATACACACACCATTTAAGCAGCACATACACTCACACTAGTCGCTGAGTCTTGTTTACATTAAGTGACATTACAACGTGTTTCCTTTGTCTTGGATAAGGTTAACTGTTTATCCCTGCCTGCCGCCAGCCTTCTGACTTCTTGCCTGTACTTGACTACGTTTTGTGGATTGCCTGTACATCTGTTTGCCCCTGTATTGACCACTGCTTACTTGACATTGCGATTAAACCTGCATGTGGATCTGCACCTCTATTGTCAGTGTCACTTCCCTGGGTTACACTAACTTACCAAATGCTGTACATAAATAGATTTAAGTTTCTGTTAAATGCTTTAAATTCAACAGTCCACCACACTCTAAATATGATCCCCCTTAAATTTAATGTAGATTTAATTTTCATTTAATTGCTCTTAACAGAGAAATGCTTGTCTGCTAAAACATTATATTTAGTTTACACCCAAATGTATTTCTTCCATAATAAGCCTACTTTTTTAATTATACTGAAGTGTACTTATTTTTCACTAGGGACAATTTGGTTTTTATCCATGGCTGTTATATTTTGTATCAAAAAAAAAAAAAGATTTCTCACAAGACATTCATCCTATTTTCGCTACCCTTTTCAAACTCAGACCACATTTCATGATTATGATGGGAACACAATGAGCTCAAGGGAGGCAATAGAGACGCTGAACCCTTTTCCGTTGGTGTCCATGTTGAATAAGTTGTGACAGCGCAGCAAAAAAAAAAAAAAAAACCTTTCTCCCCCTCACTGAGCAGTCTAATGCTCTTCATAATATGTGTTGTATTAATTATTTTCTCATTTAAACTCTCACAGAGAAGTCACCATCTCTGTTGTCTCCCCTGAGAAGACGCTGTTATTGATACTGGATCATTACTTGCCTCAATAACATGCAGACAGCTTAATGGTATGGAGGATGTGACACAAGCGTCATTAGCAAGACCACACCAACGCAATCACACAACGGTGCACTGTTTGTCTCCATTCACAACATCGTCTGACTAACTTGGAGGGAAGATTAAAAGTGTCTTTTGACAACGCACATTAAAAAGGGCAATTAAATAAACATTATTGTGACAGCTCTCCATTTTCTGTCTTTCCCAGAGAAATGCAAATATGAAGCACCCATGATCTTGACAGTGTAAGTGAACAAGGTAAAAAAATATGCTAAGTATATATAGTCATTGCTGCATTGCCCCAGTTGATTGGTTCCAAAAAGAATAAACCCAACTAATAGTGTTTTCAAAAGCACAGATTGACCCGATCACCCTTTTCCCTAAACCCAACCAACAGTGTTTTCAAAAGCTCAAATCTGGTCAGCACGATCAACTCTGCATCTCAAGTTTGTCGACGTACATGGCGAGTCACTCTACAAATTGGTAACACTGGAAAAGCCGTCCACACGCTGGTAAGCAATCAGCTAGTAGCACAAAAAAAAAAAAAAAACAGAAGCTGTTGGTGTCATATCGCTCTATAACATTTGTTTTAAAGGTGAAATGCAGTCATAAGTAGCTCTGGCTACATAATTTGTGCTCTCCATAAATTTATACAGGGGTATGTTTTCACAATGACCCTGTGCTGGGATTGAGTTAGTTTTTTAAAAAAATTTCCATAATTTTTTTAGATTTTGGGAATTCATTCATTCATTCATTTTCTTTTTTGGCTTAGTCCCTTTATTAATCTGGGGTCGCCACAGTGGAGTGAACCACCAACTTATCCAGCATATGTTTTATGCAGCGGATGCCCTTCCAGCTGCAACCCATCTCTGGGAAACATCCATATACTCTCAAACACTATGGACAATTTAGCCAACCCAATTCACCTGTACTGCATGTCTTTGGACTGTGGGGGAAGCCTGAGCACTCGGAGGAAACCCACGCGAACATGGGGAGAACATGCAAACTCCACACAGAAATGCCAACTGACCCAGCAGAGGCTCAAACTAGCGACCTTTTTGCTGTGAGGCGACAGCACTACCTACTGATGAAAACCCGTGATTTTGGGAATTTTGTTTTGTAATTCTTCTATAATACTTACTAGTTCAGAGAATACTAAAAACAGCGAGAAAAAAAACTATCTTTTCTATGAATAAATGTTGAATACAATTGTAAAAATGTTGTATACTGTATTATCAGGCAAATTATGTCTGAACATATCCATCCCTAAAAATATTATATACAGTATAATTATGTATACAAAAACATAAAAGAAATATATTTTAATAAAGTTTAGTGTATGTAGGTGCAGCCAAAATGTAGATTTATGATGAAAGGCTCATCTGCCTCAAGATTCGATATGTTGTGCATTCAGAGATGCCCTTCTGCATACATCGGTTTTAACGAGTGGTTATTTGAGTTACTGTTGCCTTTCTATCAGCTCGAACCAGTCTGGCCATTCTCCTCTGACCTTTGGCATCAACAAGGCATTTACACTCACTCTTTTTTCTTTTTCTGACCATTCTCTGAAAACCCTAGAGATTGTTGTGTGTAATAATCTCAGTAGATCAGCAATTTCTGCAATACTCAGACCAGCCTGACTGGCACAAACATGCCACGTTCAAAGTCACTTAAATCACCTTTTATCCCCATTCTGATGCTCGGTTTGAACTGCAGCAGATCGTCTTGACCATGTCTACTTGCCTAAATGAAATCAGTTACTGCCATGTGATTAGCTGATTAGAAATTTGCGTTAACCAGCAGTTGGACAGATGTACCTAATAAAGTGGCCGGTTAGTGTAAACATGACATATTGATATTGTGATAAGTGAAACATTAAAAATTTTCATTATGTATTTTCATTATGTTTTTTTAATTTCATTATGCTAAGTATGTTTTCATTATAGACTGAAAGGAACAATAAATATAAATATACAGTATATATTGCATACATCACATTTCTAGCAGCCGCAAATCAGCCAAATTCACGATACATAAAAAGGCTGTTTTTGCCTGCAGTGTCTTGCCTTGAACATGCCTCTCTTTGCCGTTTTATTCTGTGAACTAAAAGGAAAAGACATAAGAGAACAAAAAAAGCCCTGTTCTCGATCCCCAGAGGCCTATAAAACTCAAACAAGTCAAATCCATAAATAGGGTCAAGCGCTCTAACAACTTACCCTCTAAAGTTATCATTCTTACACCAGCAAAACAACTCCAGACAGCTTGAGAGATAAATGGCCCATGCTAAATGATGTAGTAAAAGCAGCTAATGTGTCTTAGCAGTTCTCCAGTGGTGTGATCCTGACCCCCTTTTTGACCGATCACTGCCGTCTGGACTTGAGTATTGTGTATTGTACAGTCACAGTGGTTTTCTGAAAGAGAAAGCGAAATTTGGTGCCATAATGATGTTGTTATCTTTGCTATGTGCTCTGCGGCATGCATATCTGGCTAATTAGCAGTCTCTCCATGTTATGTTGATAGTAGCAGTATTATTTGGCGTTCGTACTGAAGAATGAGCAGTCCTCCTTCTGTCGCTTGGTTTTGACAGACTTGCTCGGTTTTATCATTTCACTTTAGCGTGTGAGAATCTTCAATGTTGTGAAGTGATTTTAGATGCAGGTTTTTGTTTTGCTGCAGAAATTTTATACTAATAATCATGTTATGTTCATTCATTTAGCCAGATTTAATGATTTATTTAGAGTCAACTTTTAAGTAAAGGTGCCATAGAACAAAAATCTAGATATACTGTAACTAGGCATAGCTGGTTAATATGAATTTAATACATGGAAAATACATACCATGAGCCTTAATCATCATTGTTAGTTCATTCTCATGTAAATTCTGTGAGTGTAAAAACAGTTCAATTAGAACAAAACATAGACTCAGATGATGCACATGGGGTCATTAATATACGTGCCCCAGGCTACATTTGATTGACCAAACAATTTCCTACTGAGATTACAACAATATTTAGTTTTTCTTTCAAAGTTTCTGTTATTCTTAGTATGTATTCGGTACTCTTATTTGAAAATCAGGACAGGCCGTAATGGTGCAGTAGGTGGCCTGCCAAAATGCTAACCGGTTAGCATAATATCTCCACGATGGATGTCCAGCATTCTCCAGCCTCCGGCGCCTAGACTGCAGCTCTGCACAAGACGTTTGGCCATAGGAGAAATGATCGTGCCCAACTGAGCCTGGTTTCTCTCGAGGTTTTTTAATCCTTTACTTGAAGTTTCGCTGTCGCCACTGGCTTAAATGGTTCAGGACTTGTAGGGCTGCGCATCGTTGGACTACTCTTCAGTGTTTGAACTCTCAGCAGTGAATATTAAACCACACTGAACTGAACTAGACTGAACTTCAAAACTGAAAACTGCACTGACACTGTTTCAATGTACTATAATCCATGTGAAGCTGCTTTGACCTATTGTAAAAGTGCTATAGAAATAAAGATGAATTAAATTAATATCATTGAAACACAGTCCCTCCCCTGCTGTCCAAAGCCACGGCTCCCAACACACGGTAAAGATGATAGCAGACAAACCAGTAGGTTATGTCATTCGCCAGCTAGAAATGAGGTTAGTGGTTGGCCAGCAGCATGACTGTAAGGGAATTACACTTATTACTAAGCCAAACGTACATGCTATTTCAGACCGAATATTCAATGTAGCAAGGTAAACAAT
This sequence comes from Danio albolineatus, assembly GCA_903798035.1. Classification (NCBI taxonomy): domain Eukaryota; kingdom Metazoa; phylum Chordata; class Actinopteri; order Cypriniformes; family Danionidae; genus Danio; species Danio albolineatus. The sequence goes on from CAIGQQ010033221.1 coordinate 88,293, forward strand.
ATAGGGAGCATGTCACAGGTTGGCATTGTTCAAAAATAAACCAACGTGATATATAACCAACTTCACCTCAGTAAAGCAGGCTAGGCCAAACAGCACTATGATTTGATTATGATTTGTTGTTAAACTAAATAAAAATCTACATTTTTGATGTTGTAAAGGTCCCTTATGTAACTGAAAATAGTCATATTAATATTTTGCCGGAAGATTTCAGTGTATGAACAACACTTCTGTGCACATAACCAATTTGTAACAACAAAATCTACATAGGCTTTGTCTGACTACATGTAAAATACTTTTAAAACATATTACCTGTCTAAAATAAGTACTTCAGCCATGGTTTCGTCCTTCCTCCAGTGTGCAAAAGTAACTGCAATACTGATTCAGGATTGTAAAAAGTTTTGATTGAACATTTAGGTGCCACGGCGGTGTAGTGGGTAGTATATTTGCCTCACAGCAAGAAGGTCGCTGGTTTGAGCCCCGGCTGGGTCAGTTGGCATTTCTGTGGGGAATTTGCATGTTCTCCCGGTGGTTGCATGGGTTTCCTCCGGGTGCTCCGGTTTCCCCCACAGTCCAAAGACATGCGGTATAGGTGAATTGGGTAGGCTAAATTGTCCGTAGTGTATGAGTGTGAATGAGTGTGTATGGATGTTTCCTAGAGATGGGTTGCAGCTGGAAGGGCATCCACTGCATAAAACATATGTTGGAGAAGTTGGTGGTTCATTCCACTGTGGCGACCCCAGATTAATAAAGGGACTAAACCGAAAAGAAAATGAAATGGATTGAGCATTTGATTTTACCACAATATTTAATATAATCTGGATAATTTTTAATTGGATGAACATTTTTAGGGTCACACTTTATTTTTATGGTCCGTTTGTTGAATGTCAGTTACATTGCATCATGCCAACTAATTCTCATTACAAATAGACTGTTAGGTTGGGGTTAGGGTTGGGTTTAGTGGTGAGGTTAGTGTAAATTGACATGTACTTGCAAAGTTTCTTATAGTCAGTTAAATGTCTGTTGAACATCTGTATCAACAGATATTAAGTAGACAGTCTACTGATACTCAAATGGACCATCGATATAAAGTGTTACCTTTTTAGTTTTATGCCTTACCCAGAATATAAAAATACATATAAATACATTTAGATCAATTGTGACTTACGTTGCAACGATGCATAGTATAAGCTGATTGGTTTGTTTGGTAGTGGTGACGAGTGTGGGCCGTGCTGAGAGACACGAGCCCGATGGAGTGAGTGTTTACAAGTAACAAGTCCCACGAAGGAGCTCCAGATGGAAAATTTTGTTTCATGTTTACTCTATGATTAAAGTTGTTGCTTGTCTGCCAGTTTCCGCTTCTGAGTTTTAGCTACTTGTACATTAAGCTAGCATTCAGAAAAAACAAAACACCTGCGAAGAAACTTCACACAGAGGAACATAAAAACCTACTAGCTAGCGCATCAAAAGTGTAATCGCCAAGCAACTTAAACAGCATGCAGAAGTTTGTATGCATGACTGCATGCAAGACATGCACAGTGGGTCACCGCAATTGCTCAACGCAGAGTTATAAATCAGCCTTAGATTTGCACTTTACATTGTTGTTTGCCTCTGTTATGACCCCTGCCTGTCTGGTCATTCTCAATAAAAGCTTTGTTTGAAACCTTAACTCTGTCATCACGTTTAATTGTTTTATTGCCTTGTATCAAAATATAAGATGCAAAATAATCTGCAAACACTAAAACATTTAACCATACTTTAGATTAGATGGCCTTACTAAAGCATTAAATAGATAGAACACTTAAAGCATTAAATTAATATATTCTTTATGTGTATGCAGCATATAATTTTTTTTTTTATTTATTCATTTTCCTGGGAAATTATTACATTTATTGTTAGTGTTTGAGGTATGGTTTGGTATAAGGAAAAGCATTGTTAGGCTTATAGACTGGGCTTAGGTTATACTTAGTGAAAAGGTTACCTGTAAAATTCCATTTTAATGCAAGTTAAGTATTTTGAAGATAATTACAATACAGGGAAGTAAAATGTAGATAATGGTACATTTTTAGCATGGCTGCCATGCTAATAAAATGCTAGTGAAGAAACCATCAGAGAAGTGGAGCACAAGCTTCAATAGTACGCATTTGGTTGATTTTTCTTTTTCAAAAACAGTTTAGTGGACTGTTAACTGTAGTTAATTATACACTTTAAATTTTTTCAGTTAAAAATCTAATTATTATAATTCACTTTTCACAATTATTGATGAAAAAACACTTTAACAAACATTTTCATGAATAATTGTTATGAATATGAACACTGGATATGACTGAATGCCCAGTCAGCGTTGTCAATCAGGACAAGTCATACACATGATAAAATCAGACATTTATGTCACACGGACATTTACCCCGATCTCACAGGGCTTGTATTGTGCAATCTAACAAACACAATGACAAGACTGAAAAACAAACAGCAGACTGAACACACAAACGCACACACAATCTTCTGTGGTTCATCAGGATGCCAGCAAGAGACCAAAAATGGTTGCACTTCGACTACACGTTTTAAGCAATTTCATTAGCTGTGCTGCTAATTATGTTCTGTTAATCAGGGACATAAAAGAGCAGAGACTCTCCAGTTCATTAGGCCAAGAACACATTGTACTTCTGATTGCTGCTCCCTCTACAGGGTTCATTAACTCTTTTGGACAGGACCTGCAAAAAAAAAAAACAGAGCTTGCTCTGTCTTTACCATGTATTGCATCAAAGCTGTAACTTGCGGTCGGCTGCATTTCTGGATACGCCCGTGATGGTGAATAAATGCCTCATTAGGAGACTTTTGAAGTATCTAAGTTATCAAAAAAGAACAAAATAGTAACTATATATAAAGCTTTATCCACTATTGTTCAAAGTCAAATGTCTGCTCAATGCAAGTTAGTCGCCATTGCGCTGTGAAGGCTATAAATCTTTCGATTTACCTTCTCGTGTTTTCTCAGATGACGGTTTCCCTCAGGTCTGCAGACAGCATGATACAACAACTCCAGCCTGGAGCTTTTAATTAACACAGAGATTGCCAGAACTGCCTTCACCATGGGAACTAACATTACATTAAATTGAACCAGGTATTGATTGTTTGCACTTGTGCTGCTGTTTCAGTTTTGAAAATTTTAGCAGCTAGCAAGTGGGAGGATAGAGTTTAGTCATTGGGCTAAAACATAAGAGCCTTTCCTCAGAGCTAATGCTACGAGAAAGAAAATAGAAGTTCACCTGATGAAATGGATCAAATAAGACCAGCTAAATAAATATGATTGCTTTGCTTCACAACTGAAACTTTGTATTATAGACACCAAGGTTGTTTTTTTTTTAAAACAGTTGGTAGCAAAATAATGCCTCTTGCTATCACCATTTGGCTACATTAAAAAAAAAAAAAAAAAAGTTGAACTAAAAATAGAAAAACTTGCCACCCTCAGGACATGCAAGATGTAGGATACAGATTTTATCAGTCTGAAGATGCTGAAAAAAACACTAACAGAGTTTTCAATAACATATTTGACATTTTCCACCATTTTGTGCCAAGATGCTAACCTCAAACTATGGGATGGCAAATCTAAAACAGGATTTCATATTTTTAGCATATTATTTTTAAAAAGTATATGAGGAATTGACGGAAATATCACAATAACACAATTGACACATAATGAGTGATTAGATTTGTGTATTCTCAACATTTTGGAAAAATTAATGAAAGATGAATAAATAACATGCCTCAATGCCTTCCAGAGTTTCTCACCAGAGGAATTGACATTACTTGGAGCAAGTCACATGCTTTTTCTATCAGCACTTTAATGATATATAGGGACAAATACAAAATGTATTTCGCTCATAACTGAATTTACAAATAATTCAGAAAATAGATGCTTCATGCAAATGTTAAACTTAGTAAATAGATAAAAAGCTAATGAAACTTAATTGTTTCATGATAATAGAAGCTAAGACATTATTTTTAGAGAAAAAAATGATGTCTTCTGTTATTGTTCAAAAAAGTTTCATTAAATATTTAAATATTTTAACTATTTATAATAACTCTTACCTTATAATCCATAGCCTCAACAAACTGTGATGAAACATGAAGCTGCTGTTTCAAAGTAGCTGCACAGAAAAACAATGCAGTAATAATGTCTTACATCCCATAAGGTGCACTTTTTAATTAAAACATTATGCCCTAATGTATTTGCCTCCAAATTCCCAATGAGCAAACCAAAGGTGACCGTGGAAGAAATGTGAAAGTCCATGAGGTATAGTAAGTGTAAGTGCAGTAAGTACATTCACAAAATAATCTTAGATTCTGAATTAACATATTTGTTTTTATAAATTTAAGTAGATTTAACATAAAAAATATGACATGTAATCAAGGAATTTCCAGTCATATTGTTTGTAAAATTTAAGTAAAAAGTGTGTAAAATCTACGTTGTTGTATATAAACTATTAGTTCACCCAAAATAAAAATATCAAATCTGTCATTTACTCACCCATATGCTATTCATAATCTGACTTGTGTTCATCTTTAGAACACAATTGAAGATATTTGTATTCCCCAAAAAGCCTATTCACCCAAAACATTTATAAAGAGATCAAAAAATAAATCCATGTGAATTAAGCAGTTTAATCCAAGTCCTTTGAAAAGCCAAGATTGCTTTTTAAGACCGACAAATTCATTTTTGCCGTTTATTACTGCATACATTACTGAATGATTAAAAGGGATATTAGATTAACATTCCAAGATCTACAGTATGAGGAGCATTGTCAAGGAGCTCAGCACAATTCTTTCTTTATTTTTGTAAATCCTGCTATATTACATTTAACCTATATAACCTATTATGTCATAAAAGTAAAATGGCCAAACTTACACATATGAACCTGAGAAAAGTGCTTTACCTTTGGCCTTAACCTTTACTGGCTTTTTGTCCAATGTAATGAGATTGAAATATGATGTGCATTTGTGTACTGTTTTATGTATTGTCTCGTGTTCTCGTGTGTGTACACATGTTTGTGTACTAGATGAGTATGCTTAACAGCTGGTGTTAGGGATGGCTGACACAAAACTTAGTTTTCGACACTGTCTAGATCCTTAACACTATTCCCAAATGTTTCGAAGTTATGGTTTACCAGCTAACACCGTTGATGTGAAATTGACATTTTGACATGGTGTTGGGATCCTGAACTTAAGATGTTTTGAAACACTGTTTTCAAATGTTTTTAAACCATAGTTCGGAACACTTAGGTCACTACATGTACCAGTTGGTTTTAAGGATGGCTGATCGTAGAAAAACGATTTGAAGCTACAGATGTCTCTAGTTCAAAATGTGTCTTTTAATGTGACTCAACGTCAGGTTTTGTGAAATTGACGACAAATGGCCAAAATCACAGGCAAATCGGTGCTCGTTCATGTGAGTAACAAATCACACAGTGTGAACTATCAAAGACATAATCTGAGAGAATCGTCGAAGAGTCACCGACACCTATGAAATATTTGGCATGCTAAATATCTGGAGCTGTCGGCGGTTCAAAACATGCTGCGTGAAATGGGTTCTGATTCAAAAAATAACATTGGCGATTACCTACAGCCAATGAGAGAGCAGCATTCACTAGTATGGGTATCTGCAGGCCAGCGGGAAGTTGGGGTAGAATTTAAAAGGCTTTCTTTTTAATCTATTTGGACCCCAAAAAATGGAGGAAAAACTAGTGGAAATTTGACATGAGCACACGTGTGTATTTGTCATCGGAGCAATATCACAACCGGGTCAAAAAAGAAAAAAAGTTGAGGAGAAATTGCTAGTTTCCATCAAAGCCAGGTGAGCAAAATAAGTAAATGTTATGCCCCTCTAAAGGCTTCTTTCTCATTATTTATTTAATAACAAAAGAGAAACTACACATCCTTGAATGCCTCCATGTCACTTCTCACGTCTGTTTGGTTATGAGACGTAGTTTGTGGACCGAGACAAAGTTGTTGGTGATTCTTCCTATTGTAAAGTCAAGCAGTGTGAAACCCCCTTGTCGCCGATCAATCTTGCAGTGTAAAAAACAGCAGCGACGAAACGCTACTCCAGGTAGTCATTCAGTGTGACAACATCTGTAACACTACTACTTTAAAAATTGTGCAGTCTGAACTCGGCATTATCAAAATCCCACAGTTGTTTTGAAACTCTGCACAGAAAAGTTTCGAAGCTCTAGTTCTAAACACCCAGGTTATTATGTTTAACAGTGGGAGTTAGGTATGGCTGATGCATACTGACTTTTCGATGCGGTATCGAAATCCCAAACCACATTTTATCATCTTGCAATTATAAGGTTCTATGTGTTCTGTGTGTGATTGAATGATTTTGTGTTCTGAATTATTTTGAGATATTGAGCTTTAAAGTTTTGCATTCCATAGCAAAGACATGTGGTACAGGTGAATTGGATAGGCTAAATTGTCAGTAGTGTATGAGTGTGAATGTGTGTGTATGGATGTTTTCCAGAGTTGGGTTGCGGCTGGAAGGGCATCCGCTGCATAAAAAATATGCTGGATAAGTTGGCGGTTGATTCCACTGTGGCGACCCCGGATTAATAAAGGGACTAAGCCGACAAGAAAATGAATGAATGAACAACACATATTTATTCACGGATGTCAGACCAATGTTAAAACAAAACACATTACTAGAACAGAGCAATAAAAACGTTTATTCTTTCTTAACCCTGGGTTCTAATCCAACATGTCTACATGCTAGTCATGAACACAATTTCATGTGATACTGTAGATCCCAATCAATATGAAGTTATAATTCGAAAAACCAAGGTCATTATGTCATAACTGTTTCTGTTAAAGTTGTTTCAGAGAAGTACCTAAAAATGACCCAAGCATTAATGTATAGATGGGTTTCAAAAGTTTCAAAGCCACAACACATTAGCTTCAACTTTTTCAGTGCTTCACAAAGCCTCGCTGTGCTCACCACTGGCTGGAGTTGGTGATTGGTCCTTATATGTACCATAAGCCTGGCTCACACTGTGCGATTTTATTTATTTATTTATTTTTAATGAATGCAGCTTGTCAGACTGCTCAAACATGTTTCTCATGTCACACTGTAAGATCTCAGTTGTTATAATGCTAGACTGAACTCCAATCAAGACAAGGTAAACACGGACATGCAAGAAACTCACCCGGAGTTTGACGTCATCCATCCATGACATTTTCACTATCCCGCATACTGACATGATACCTCACAGCTAACTTAAACAAACTGTAGGAGTAATTTTGCTCACAGTGTGTCTCAATACTAAAACCAAAAATAGGGTTAAAGTTGTCATCATCAGATTCTGTGCTCCTATTGGTTCTATTGGTTCTTGGTTTGATGCTCAACATAGTTGAAATCATGCTGCAGGAAAGAGTCTGAAATCTTGTCACTGACAAAACGTCATTGGAGGGAAAATCGGATCGCATCAAACATTAAGCGTCTGTTGGTTAACATGTCAGTCCAAAACAATCAAAAGCTTTTAGGACTTCCCATTTGTATCAGACAACAAAATAATGGCTGAAATCACACAGTGTGAGCAGGGCTTTACAGAGATATACTGTATAATAAGGACTGCCCCAAACACTCTTGTTTGCCTTTGAGTCTCCATTGATTTTGCATTGTTATTTTGCTAGTTTTTATTTTATTTTTTAATAGATTTTTGTCTTCTGTATAACTATTGTCATCATTGTGTGATTCCAAAAAAGTGTTGTACCAAAGAGAGAAAGAAAGTGTATCTAAAATATTTGTGAACTTTCAACTTAAATGGAATAATGAGTAGGGGGCAGGGCTTTCTTTTCATGTTTCATTCCCTCATAGCAAATTAATTGTAAAAGGGTCTTGGTTAATACTAACATCAACTGACAGCAACAGAGAAGGACCGTCACTCCAAATGCTTAAAGAGTTGGTCACCAAAAGATTACTTGTTGTTGATCTAAACAATTATTTATTCACCTAAAGAATAACAATGTGAATTGTTAAAAAATTGTTAAAAAATTGCTTGGTTGAACAGATTATTAACAATGTAAAGAGAACCCTAATCCTTAGAAATTATAGACTTCCTGTGTACCTGATTATCGACTTTGATTTGGACTCTAAATTTGGCTTTGTATGAGACTAGACTTTTTTTTTTTTTTTTTTTTTTTGGGGTTTTTTTTGGCCTTGTCTGTCCCTGAAGAGATTCCCAGTGAAAGAAAATAAAATTATTCATTTGGCATCTTTGCTGTTGTGCTCAGTTGTCTTTTTCTCTAAGGCTAACTGCCAGAGGTCGCAACACTAAGGTCAGTTATTTATTTTTTTTTGGTCACTTTTTAATAAGGTTTCATTAGGTAATACTAATGTATTTACTTACATAAAATAATAATGAATAATGCATGTATAATGCATTTAATAATCATTCATTCATTCATTCATTTTCTTTTTGGCTTAGTCCCTTTATTAATCTGGGGTCGCCACAGCGGAATGAACCGCCAACTTATCCAGCATTTGTTTTTTACGCTGCGGATGCCCTTCCAGCCGGAACCCATCTCTGGGAAACATCCATACACACTCACAAACACACACTATGGACAGTTTAGCTCACCCAATTCACCTATACCGCATGTCTTTGGACTGTGGGGGAAACCGGAGCACCCGGAGGAAACCCACGCGACCACGGGGAGAACATGCAAACTCCACACAGAAATGCCAACTGACCCAGCTGAGGCTCGAACCAGCGACCTTCTTGCTGTGAGGCGATCGTGCTACCCACTAGGCCACCGTGGCGCCTGCATTTAATAATCATTGTTCCAAATTTACTAATGCAGTTTTAAAATCCAAATCCGTGTTTGTTAACATTAGTTAATGCACCATGAGTTAACATGAACTAAGACTGAACAGTTTTTTTTTTCCATTTACCAATATTAAAAAACATGAATGCTGTAGTAAATACATTCATGCATAAATTAACATTAACACAATCTTATTGTGAAGTTTTTTATAATGTGTTCTATATGTTTTAAAATAACAATGGCATTAATTCACTGAATGCGTGTGTGTGTGTGGATGTGCATATGTATGTTTGTATAACTTGTATTTTCTATATTATGGGGGCCAAATATCCAATATTAAGTACACTGAAGTAATAACACGAATGTTTGAAAACAGACAAACAAACAAACAAACAAAAAACTTCTAAGTAATTCAGAATGAAGTATTCGGTCAACCTAATAATGGAAAAGTGTGTGTAATCTACATTTAATTTGTGTTGATGTGTCTCAAGCGAGATCCCCCTAAAACCAACCACAATATTCACATTCACATACACACACACACACACACACACACACACACACACACACACACACACACCTACAGTATAGCACATGTCTTTGCACCTACTAATTAAAGTTTAAAATCTTTTGTAACATTGCAAGCTTTAGATGGGGATCTGTTACTGAAGGTAAATTAGTCTATATAGTTTATATATATATATATATATATATATATATATATATATATATATATATATATATATATATATATACACTATGTGGAGTTATGAGGAAGATGAAGATACTGTAGGTTGCACCTTGTTTATAACAAACTCTATTCAACAAAAGGCTCAATATTAAAGTAATAATGTTTGTGATTTTTGAAAATAAATGTCAAGATTATACCAGCAATCATGTATGTTTTTTTTTTTTTTTTTTTTTTTTTTTGCATTTTATGTTCATACAATGTTTGGGAAGTAACTGTTCTGACCTGATGTCCATTAAAATGGACAAAAAATATATGTACCTAAAGGTTGTTGAATTTTTATTATTATAATTTGGTATAATTTGTAGGAGCCTCAAAAACAGTGAAAACGTACTTTTACATTTTTTTTAGAAATGTTTAGAAATGTTTTTGGATAACTTTGGTCTGTTAACTTAATCAATTTGTGTTGGGATTTGTGTGGAACCCAGCATTCTTTTATTTTTTATTATAATTTTTTTTTTTTAACAAAAATAATAAAATCTATAAACTCACTGTGATGAGAATTTACACAAAGTGCAAAAAAAGCTCCATACTCAGATTGAATTTTATAAAAATGTTGTATGATGTCAGTGTTGTCATTCTAAAATATATCTCGAGTCCTGTGAAAAACACTCAAGCCTGATTCTCTAATATTACGCTTCCAATCCACTTGAGTGTCATGCTGAAATCCTGATGGTCATATTAGAGTTGAGAAAACCAGCGTGACACACTGAGACACACAGAGGCCACGTTTATGACCAAGCACCCGGTTTCCTTTAATACCTGTTATCTGACCATGTCAAAAAAAGCAAAGCCACTCTTTGAGCTGCAATCTCTCCAGCCACGGCTATGCTAATTATACAGGGTTTAAAATAGCCATGACAGTGTGCTACATAATTTCAGGTCCTGCTGCGGCGCTTTCTTGAAAGGACTGCTAATGAGTTTTGAAATAATAAAATAAACACGCGTACAGCAGACTCGAAAGGTGTTCGGCCACTTGAGACGCATTTAAGAAAGGCGTCCATTGCTAAATATAACACAATATCAAACCAAGGGGAAAGCGCAGAGAAATAATGCGAGACCTTTTTTTTCTTCACAGAACTAACTTTCTAAGTGGGTGTTTAAAGTTGTTTGACATCCATTTGTACAATGTAAGAAAAATACTTTTCTAAGCTGACTGTAAAAAAATGCTGGGTTCCACACAAACGATTTGCGTTATGCCAACATAAAGGAGTTAATTTAACTCGTTAGTTTTTACAGTGCTCAGCAGTTCAGTTCGCGAAGGTCATTAATCACCATCGATCAAGAGTGAGTTTAAGTTTAACACGTGTTTAAAACAGTGCATGTTTGTAATGAACTACAGCCATTTACTTCAGCTTTACTTCATCACCACAGCCGTGTGTCAGCAAAAAAGACGCTTCAATCTCGGTTTGTTGACATTAAATCAGGTTTATTGTGTACATTAACATAACACATATCCATACAGCAGTGGATATTAACCCGTATCCTTTCACATTTGCTTGCAAAAGCAGTGCAAAGCTCAACGCGCGCACTGTCTGTGTGTGTGTGTGTGTGTGTGTGTGCGCGTGCGTACGTGCGTGAACGAACTCTGTACTTGCCTTGTGTGTGACTCGTTGCAACTCCTTAACAAACACATTAAACAGTCTTTGGTAAAGTTCTTACTGTATCATTTCTCAAACGTAGAGAAATCTGCTTCCTTTACATCTGTTCCTGTAGCGTCTGTCTGTCTGACGCAGCCGAGGGTGGAGATTGAGGCACGCTGACGGGAACGGTGGGCGGGGAGGACTATTCTTAAAGGGCCAGTGCCAAAAACAACAAGAAATTGTTTAGAGCTATAATGGAAGGACTTTAGACAGCTATAATTAATAATCTGATGGGTATTTTGAGCTGAAACTTTACAGACAATTTCTGCTGACACAAAAGACTTATATTAAATATAAAAAAAAAGGGGTCATGTATGCCTTTTAAATGCACCAAAATACATTGCCCATATTCACTGAGAAATTGATAAAAAATATTCATTTTCAAACTGTGGTGTACTCAATTATGCTGAGCACTGTGACAAATTTAAGTGGATCAAACATCATTCAAACATCATTCATTTTCTTCTTGGCTCAGTCCCTTTATTAATCAGGGGTCACCGGAATGAACCGCCAACCTTTCCAGCGTATGTTTTACGCAGCGGATGCCCTTCCAGATGAAACCCATCACTGGGAAACATCAATACATTCTCATTCACACACATACACTATGGACAATTTAGCTTACCCAATTCACCTGTACCCCATGTCTCTGGACATTTGCACCCGGAGGAAACCCACGCAAACATGGGGAGAACATGCAAACTCCACACAAAAATGCTAACTGATCCTGCTGAGGCTCGAACCAGGAATCTTCTTGCTGTGAGGCAACAGTGCTACCCACTGCGTCACCGCGTTGCCCTTAACGAAAGATTATTAGATGTTTTACAAGAGAAAATGATTTGACATGAGGGTGTCATGGAGGCACAGTGAGTAGATTGATCACCTCACAGGAAGAAGGTTGCTGGGTCGACCCTCGGCTGGGCCAGTTGGCATTTCTGTGTGGAGTTTGCATGTTCTCCCTGTGTTTGCGTGGGTTTCCTATGGGTGCTCCAGTTTCCCCCACGGTACAAAGACGTGGCCTAAAGGCGAATTGGATGAACTAAATTGGCCGTAGAGTGCATGTGTGAATGGGAGTGTGTATGTGTGTTTCCCAGAAATGGGTTGTGGCTGCATGGGCATCCGCTATGTAAAACATATGCCAGAATAGTTAATAATAGTGATAAATAAGGGACTAACCCGAAGGAAAATGAATGAATGAATGAAACCTACAGACACAAGAGTGCAACAAATACATTTCAGTGTATTTCCTCTGTTTCCTTTGCATTAGACTAAAATAACACTATGTAAGAAGCAAACAAATAAATAAAAATCTGAACTTAAACTCATGAAAAATGTTTTATTTATTTATTTATTTTTGCAGTCTAATTGAATAAATCATTATAAAACTTAATTCATTTCAATACATGAGTATATGTTCAGCTCAGTTCCACACAATTGATTTGTGTTGGGACAACATGAAGGAACTAAGTTAACTTATTATTTTTTTTACACATGGACTAAACATAAAACAATTATGTTGTCACAAAACAACCTTAAGAAATGTGTTGTTTCAGCTTATTTTAAATAAGTAGTTTAAACAAACAGCAAATGTCATTTTTGCCAATTAAAGTGATGAATTGTTCATTATTATTTTGATTCCATTCTAGCGAATGGCTGTGAGAAAATTATTTCTACACAATTTATTTTTTCAGTCTACCTTACAAAAAATGTAAGCAACATAACAGGTGTGTATTGGCATTTAAAAGAAAACACACCGACTTTCTCTTTACAATCAAACAGAGCAACCACCGATTCCGCGCAGACTCTGAATGGAAGCCCTGAATTTCCTCTCATTTTTTTCTCCCCTTCAACAAGCTGCACGTGTTTTGCTAAGCTACACGAGGATCCAGCCTCTAATTTTTTGCTGTTTATCTTGACAAGGGATTCATAAAAAAATACAAGAGTTATAAAGGAAGCAGCGCTCGTTTCTCCTCTCTGTCTCCCACTGGAAACCCACTTTCAGCATCAACAACCAAGAAGAGAGGAACTTCAAATAGCAACACTGCCGACAGCTGAGCCAGAGAGAGAGAAAGAGAGAGGATGACAAAGAAGAGAACAGAAAACAGAGATCATGAAAAACAAATAATAACAACTAAAAAAAAAAAATTATATTGGGTAGCACTTTCCCTGGACAGAAAATAGCTGAAGGTAATGCAAAGACTCCCTTGAGGGCGTATCTGCAGTATCCTTCAGTGAACCTGCTCGCTGACACTTTGTGCTTGGCAATACAGTTGCAACTGATTCCTGTGAAATGAGGAAGAGATGATAGGGAGGCTGGCATAGAGAGCGGTGAAAGTAATAAAATATAAAGAAGGCGTACACAGGAAACCATTACAGGGCCGAGCCTTTCTTTTAGAGGCTGCATGGCTGAACTTTCTGACTGAACACAGCAACACTTTTTTGTAACTTTTCAAACATGCTCTTGCATAGTTAATTGGTTTTTGCAAACTCTTGAGGCTTTTAGGATATACAGTAGGCTACTGTGTGAAAGTCTTATGCCACTAGTATTTTCATTACCACCACCACTAATAAATTAATAATCTTTTATTTCCTATCTTTTAGTGTGGTGTTCCAGTTGGGAGGATCTGTTTACATTTCCAAACATTTATACATTCGATGTTAATTGTAAAAGCTACAGTGCTGCAAGTTTTAGGCACTTTTTTTCTATATAAAACTATACCAGCCGATAGCTTGTTGTGCTTTGGACCTAAAAAGACCAGTGTTTGCCAGATAAATAGCTGTAATTACAAAGAGCACATTTTTTATGTTCATCTTTGTAATTTTGCAGTTGATGTACTTATTAAATTGAATTTCATCGTGTCTCTGCAATGTTTATTTTTTAGGGAAGGAAAACTCGTTCTATATTTAAATATTATTCATAAATATAACAGGAGCCCAAAAGGTGGAAATCGCTTAATGACCAGCAAGTTTTTTTTATTTTTATTATTTGACCAGAAACGACATAGGTTTTTCCCAAAAGATAATAAAATTATGTACAAGAGGCATCAATATGAAAAAAAAAGTGTGCGTGATTACGATAGCACAAAGTGAAGACTAGGGGGCGGTGCCTACGGGGCACGTATGACGCGGTGAAGGCGGTGTTATGGCTGAGGGGTGTTATTTGGAATCGGTGAGTTAAGATAGCACGAACTGAAGACCGCGAGAGTCTGAAAACCCTTTTCTTGGAGGATCTACTTTCTTTCACCATTAATTCACATCTGCAGCTGACCGTCAGAAAAGCAGAAACTGATGCTACTTCACACATGTCACTTTAGAGCTAGTATTTGAATGCTTCTCTAGCGTACTGTCTAAAGTGATGACAAAACAGGTGATTTTGCTGACATTTGAAGATTATGAGGCTGAACGTCATGAATTTGCATCAGTCTACAGTGATTTCCCAGTATTTTTCTGTTGCAATTGGGATTTCACAATAATTATCCTGAAAAGGGCAAAACAACGCAAACACTACCAGATTACTGTTGTGACTGCAAAAAGGAAAAATGCTAAACATGTGGGCTTTTCTTTTTTCTTTTAACTGAACTAGTCGAAACTAGTTAGAAACAAACAGATGGCCAACCAAAATTTAACTCAGGTTTATACAAAGAGTGGCCAAAACAAAATACCTACTGCCCTGATATGAGTCCCATCTGACACTCAATACACTACAATTACTATGGTATAAATACAGCACTACAAAATACAAAAGAAAGAGATCGACTAAGAAATTCACCTACCAGTTTAATAATGATTTAATCAGCTGTAGTTAGAAATCACGCTGTTATTCTCTTCTAATGGCTTATTGTGCTGTATTGCTCACCATCTTGTGGATGGACCATGTCAATCGTCTTTGCTCTACTCAATGACAGGCTAATGGCTGCAGATGCACTGTCTCTATAAAATTATAAATATTTAAAATAGGCACTATACTTATAAATAAAATGCAGAGTTGCAATCTAAACAACTACATTCTCAACTAAAAAGGCCTCAAAAGTACATTTTGTTGTTCAACAGCAGCAATATTTGTCAAACTGTAGAGTGTCCTCTGTTTGTCACTGTATGTGGAAGGAGTAAAACACAAGAGTGAAGGGTGAAGAGGCTGGCAAGGGCTGTTATTTGCAGAATATCACACGGCTATCAGCCAATCAGATTCAAGAACCAGACAGAACTGTTGTATATACAAATTTATATATATCTATATATCGCCCGTAATATGAATGGCATGCATCGATTTCAGCCGCATATGACTCTAAAGGAGCAGACAGCGAGCAAGCTGAGACAGGAAGCGTATACCCCCATATGGTTGATATAAGCCATTATGGCCATGCTGTCCATTCTGAACAGCTTGTGTTTCTGCTTCAGCACTGGAAAATACGACAGAGAGCGAGAACACTGGCAACAGCTCTAGGCAGCTGATATGCTGATTCAGACAGGGTCCGGTCCAAGAACCCGCAGCTGTATGCTCGTTGCACATGGCCCCCCAGCCCGTGCTAGAGGCATCCACCAATACAATAACATGCCTGGATACTAGCCCTAGGGGCCCACCAGCCCGTAGAAAAGCCAGATCCATCCAGGGACTGAGGGTGCAGCGACATAGTGGAGTAATGTGCACCCAGTGCGTACCTGCGCGCCATGCCCCTCTGGGGACTCGATTGTGAAGCCAACGCTGAACTGGTTGCATATGAAGCAAACCGAGTGGTGTGACCGCGGCTGCCATATGCAGCAGGAGCCTCTAAAATAACTTCGGTGGGACCACTATTTTCCTGTCGAGCTCGCTCAGACAAGAAAGCATTAGCCTGGCGCGCTCCTCAGAGAGGAGTGCAACCATGGTGATCGAATCCCGAGGATTGATGCTCTGAAGTAAGCGTTTCAGCGTGAGCATTCTGAACGGCATCTTGTGTAAGTTACAGTTCAGACTGTGCAGATATAGTATTGGTCTTAAACCCACTTTTTTTGGGCATGATGGAATACGGGCTGTAAAACCCGGCTTTCATCTTGGCTGGAGGGACTTGCTCGATTGTATCCTTCGCCAGGAGGACAGCAATCTCCTCTCACAAGACAGGGGCACTCTCGTGATTGACCCTCGTAAAAAAAACACCCATGAACTTGGGAGGGTGAATAGCGAAGTGTATCGCGTAGCCAAGTCTGACCATCTGTATGAGCCACCGCGACGCACTGGGCAGAGCTAACCAGGCTGGCAGAGCACATGCCAACTGCACCCTCTGAGTGATGGCTGATGGGCCAGCGGAGGGGCAGCTCGGCAAAGGAGTGCTCACCCCTAGGAAGCGGTGCAGAATGTCTCTTACCTTCATCCCTCGCGGTGAGGCTGGAGTGAGAGAAAGGAGTCCATTCTCCTGCACTCTGAGAGTCTGAGGTGAAGGGGCCCGGTGCTGCAATTTGGAAGGTGGAGTGTCCCAGACTGTCAGGGCTCGAGTTTGCACATCCGGAGAAAGAGGAATCTGATCTTTTATTGAAAATTTAGTTACCGCCAGCCTGAAAGCCAGCAGTGGTGTTTTTAGAGTCGGTGTTGATGACTGTGATGGCCCTCGCACCCCACCGAAGAAAGAGCAGGTCCCCTTTTCTCGGACTTAACAGCACCCTGGAGCAGGAGCGTCACAGTCCCACGAGAGGCTCGGCATTGCCGCTTGGCTGTTGGAGCGTGCAGCGGAGCAGCTGTTGAAGCCACGAGTGGACGTCCTTGGCGAGGAGCAGTGTGACGAGCAGTTTTCCGAGCCTGCTGGCAGATGACTTCTCCCATGGCCTTGGACTGCTCTTTCACTGTGGAGAATTCCTAGGTGAATTCCCCAATGATGTCACCAAACAGGCCAGCCTGGATATGGGAGTGTTAAGAAAGCGATTCTAGTGAGGCCATCATCTTCCCCAGGACACGAGCAGAAGATTTGGTGGTCATGAGAGCATAATCGGTTGCCACACGGAGCTCATGCATCAAACCCATGGAAGAACCACCCATTTGCAGCTCAGCCAGCTTCTTGGCTTGGTAGCATTGATAGGTGGCCATAGTGTGCAGAGCGGATGCAGCCTGGATCGCAGCAGTGTAGGCTCTGGGCGTGAGAAACTCAGATGACCTGCATGCTTTGGAAGGTAGTTTGGGTGGACCTCTCCAAGTGGACACACTAAACTGAATAGCTGTACTGACGGTCAACCTTTTGACTTCATTGGACCATTGTTATGGCTAGTCAGTTTAGTGTGTCTCAGATTAATGTGTTCGTTTTAGCATGTTGAATCAACATCAGGTGTCAGCTAAAGAGACTGTTCTGATTGGTTTTTCAACAATGACTCAGAGGGCAAGAACAAAAACTGAATTGACAATGTCGAGTGTCTGCTGAAGAGAGTGCTCTAATTGGAATCAGAATTCGAGAACAAAAACTAAAGTTATGCTATAACATTGTGTGTTAAAAATAAAGTGACATACTGTAACACCAGGTGTTGGCTGCAGAGAGTGTTCTGATTGGTTAATCAGCAATAAATCAGGATGCGAGAGCAATAACTGAAGTGACATAACAATGTTGAACTGAAGAGAGTGCTCTGATTGGTTAATTAGAAACTAATCAAGACGTGAGAACAGTCAGCACCTACTGTATGTCGTAGTGGTTAGTGCATCAACACATGGCACTCTGTTGTTCACTGTGACCTGAGTTCAATCCCTGCCTCGAGGTTCTATGCCGATCCTTCCCCTCTCTGCGCTCCCTATGCTTTCCTGTCAATACTCTCAACTGCCCTATCCGGTAAAAGGTGAAAACCCTGAAAATCATTATAAAAGAAAAAAAAGAACGCTAGAACTAAAACTGAAGTGATGTAACAACTTCAGGTGTCAGCTGAAGAGAATGCTCTGATTTGTTATTCAGCAACAAATCAGAGGGCAAAAAGGGAAGTGATGTAACAACATCGGGTGTGCTAGATCAAATTTCAGAGGCACAAATTAAAGCCCTGATTAATAGATTATCAAAAATATTTGACATAATCCCTCCGTGGTGGCTGACAAGTAGTGTGAAAATGGTATTACCTGCTGCTTTGTTTATTCTTTGCATACGAACGTTGGAAGTTCAGTTTTCTTTTGTAGAACAATAAAACAGCTTCCCACAGGTGCAGAAAGACATGCCCTACTGTCTGTTTGGTGTGTTCATGCACAGCTTTTTGCTCCAGATGCAAGCCACCATGAGGTGACAACACAACTGGATTTCGTCTGCACTTGTAGAATTGGTGTCTGTCGTATCCTTTTTTGTATCAGCCGCTATCAAAAAATATTACACTAAGGGTTGAATCCCACGTTGCAGCTGTATAGAACCATATAATGATTATTGATGAGTTCTACCTCCAAACTCAGAAATTTGAATGCTGTGCAATCTTACAAATACACTGAGACTATAAGTTAAACTTTAAAGCATATGAAGTAGCATGTAAAAATGGGGCATCAGTGTCTGTTCTAATTGAGGAAATCGGTTGATTTTCATATTGACAGGACCATGATGATGTTATTTTATTGCTTTTACTTATCATTTTCTCTGGCGTCTTGGTTTGTAAACTTGTCTGTGAAAAACAAATTCAGTCAGTCCAATTGTTCAAATGGTCTAGTTTGTTGATTCTGTTCAGCTACCCTGTATAGACATCCATTCATTAATTTCCCTTTATTTATCAGGGAAGCCACCGCGCAAAGAACCGCCAACTATTCCAGCAATTGTTTTACACAGTCTTCCAGTCGCAATCCAGTACTGGGAAACATCCATACACACTCACACTTACACAAATACACTACGGACAATTTAGTTCATCCAATTCAACTATACTGCATGTCTTTGGCCTGTGGGGGAACACATGGAGAACACAAACACCAAACAGAATTGTCAACTGACCCTGCATAGAAATAGTTTTGTAATTTCATTTTTTAAAACTGTGTAAATTTTTTATTAATTAATTAATTAATTAATGGTTTATTTATTTATTTATTTATTTATAGTGATGCTGGGCATTTATCTCCTGTTTAATGTTTGTGATGTCTATAAAAATGTGAAAGAAATTAATTTGTGATTCATTTTTGATTATAAATATGCATTGCTATTAACGTAACCTGGACACCTTTAATTGTGATTTTCTCTATTTATTTTTTTGTTTTTTATTTTTTTATTTTTTTATTTTTTTATTCATTTAACCTATTTACCTTATTTAAGTTATTTTTTTTTTTTTCTTTTAGATTCAAATAGTTAAATCTTGGCCAATTTTTGTCTTATTATTGTCTTTAAATGTCTTTAAATGTATATGTGATTTCAATATAGATAATGATGACTACATGATCATGATATTTCGGTAGCATTATCACATATTGTGAGTGTATTTCAGCACCATTTGTTGTTTGCTTTTGGCATCTGAAAGAGTGATTGGATCCAGAAATGGTGAAGCATAACGTCTGACTTAAGCGGATTATCATGCTAAAGCTATACCAAATAAAGTTGCATGATTGAATTAGTTCAAATTTGTGAGGAATGCAACAATATTCTTTAGCTTTTTGACTAAACATGATTCTCAAGGACAGACTGTTATTTTAAATATGTTAATCAAAAGTTTTTTATTATTTTTAAAATTATTATTATTTCCAAAAATCTTGAACATAATTTTAGGAGAAAATCAAAAAGGGACAAAAATCAAAAGACACTCAGGACGCCTTGATCTTGACTGAAAGTCGAAAGTGCTTGTTAAACACCAGAGTGATTGCAGCCGATGGTGTTAAAAAGCAAAAGGGGCTGTGACGTCAACCAAAACGGGAAAGTAATTTCAGGTTATTCCATTTTGAAAAAGACTTTAAAGACAGCCCTTTACATGTCCTCTTTGGAGTGACGTGGACCAATGAATCATGCACAATAATATGTGCATTAGGAAAGCAAATAATGATTTCATGCTGAGTTTAAAAGGAACATTCTGGTACGCTCACAATGAAATAGCCAAACTCTGCCAGCTAGTGTCATATTTATAGACCCCAGGCTTCGGTGAGTGCATTTGAAACTAAAGGACTCAGCGCAACCATAACACAGACAGACAGTTTTATCACCATACATTCAAACCCTCTTTGCATACTCATATCTCTCTTTGAATAAGTCGCTTTTTTTCCAGACGTTTGGCGGCTTGCGAGGATGACAATGCGTTCAGGCGCCACTGAATGGGATAATTTGAAATTTCTGTTGTGGTTCATTTGTATCTCTGTGCGCTGAATGTTAATTTATTCAAGGGCCTGACATGTGCCCTTTTTAGTTTTTCCACATCTGTCTGAGTGCCCTCTGAGGGCAGATGCACAAGAACCCTTCATGCTGTCTTTCTAATAATTTGCCTTCTCTCTTTAGACATCAAGCTATCAGATGCCCTTTCTAGGACCCCTTCCAGCTCCGGAAGCCATTTCAGTGCTGTGCCGTCTGGTCGTAGAGGTTTAAGCCAAAGCGCACACAACAAGCCTGATCCCTGTCAAACCTTCCATGCAACTAAAGTTCCAGATGGCAGCAATGCAGTTTTGTAGTGTATGATTGAACTTACTGTTTTAGTGAATTATTTATATAGTGGTGATCAGTGTTGGGTGTAACGTGTTACTAAGTAACGCGTTACTGTAATTAAATTACTTTTCCACTGAAAAAGTAAAGTAACTAATTACTGTTCATTTTTAGGTATTTTAATTACAGTTACTTATAATGTACCTGCGTTACATTGTAAAATAATTAAACTCGCTGAATAATCTTACACATTTTTATTAATTTATGTTCTATAGGTAAAAGTAAACTCTGAAGCTTTAAGATCATCGTAGTGCAGATGCATGTAATAGCGCCGCGTGCCAGTTTGCTGCTAGTCATAAAGCGGAAGATGTCGGACTCAGCTGAAGCGAGTGGCTGTTTTACGAAATGAAAATATTCCCAGACAACCTTACATGGGCTGGTTTATGAAGGTTACTATGAGAAAGGCTAGGATGACTACGCAGATGTGACAGAGGGAGTCGGCGAATTTAACATGACTAATGCTGCTCTGTTTACAGAGTAATAAGACACCTTTTGCTCAATCGGATCACAGGTAAACAAGAGAGACACAATCTAGTTCAAAAACATGCCGTATAAATCTTAAGCCTTTTGTCCACTTCCGATCATACTGCACGGGCTTTCATTCTAATACCACGAAAAATAATGCTTTTTTTGTAAAGATTGCATGATCCTGCCTGATCGATAGATATGCAGAATAATATTTATGAAGGTTACATTGCATACTAAAAATTATGATGCATGCAATTATTATAGATTTTTTTTTAAAAATAGAATATAATACAGATGATTCAGAAAACTAAAAGGCTAAACTATTTCATGTTTGACTCATATGTTTTATCTACAGTAAGTATTTACAGAGTTACATTTTTATTATTTGTCCACTCAAGATTTATAGGGATTTCAAGAAGTATTTAGTTAAGTTACTTATTAAGTAATTAAGTTACTTTTCAGACACAGTAATTAGATAAGTATTTTAAATACAATATTGATTAAGTAATTAGTAATTAATTACTTTTTTAAAGTAACTTACCCAACACTGGTGGTGATGTTTAAAATCAAATTCATACTGTTAGACATTTTCTTGCATTTTTGCGATAACTTACTGGCAGCACTGTTGCCAGCAATTTTTCAAAGTGGCTATTTGCACTTTGTGTAAATAGTCCGCCTTCTTGGCAGAAGCTATCTACACTAACTCTACCCACTAACATGTGTAATGCAGATGTGTAATGCAACATATAATACATTCAAAGTTCAATGCAAAGGAAAACACTGGCTTTTACAAAGTTAGCTTAGCAAAGCATACAGTAAACTAAGTTTGGGGACTACAAAAATATATCTGAGTTAGTGAGATCACAAACTGTAACACGGGGATGTGACACTGACAACTAAGGTGTGGATCCAAATGCAGGTTTATTAGAGATGTCAGGTAAGCAATGGTCAACAGGAGTAAACAGATGCCTAAAGACAGTCCAGTAACGTGGTCTAGAACAGGCAAGGAGTCAAAAGGCTGGCGGCAGGCATGGATAAACAGGGTAGCAAGGTGAAGGTAGTAACACGATAAAACAAGACCAAGGAAACGCATTGTAATGTTACATGAAGTAAACAAGACTCTGTAACAGTGTGTGTGTCTGTGCAGTTTAAATAGTCTGTGAACCAGTGGTGAGTGGCTTCAGCTGGGAGTCTCTAATCAGTGGTGACTTGGAGCAGGTGGGTGTGTGTGTTGCATGACTGGGGATGTAGTTCATAAAATGGCGGATTTGTAGTTCTTATGCGATAGTGTGTGTACCAGCGATCTCTGGAAGTTTAGATTGCTAGTGATCGTGACACAAACGCTTTAGGTTACACGCATTCACCATGCACATTCACCCCCCATTGCAAAGAGGAGTGGCCAGAGGCGCTGTAATGTTATAGCAGAGAAGGTTAAAATGTCATCTAAATGCTGCTACAGTATTTCCGCAGAGCTTATTCTGTTTTGTATTTGGACTTCCAAAGGGCACGACACAAAGAGAGAAGTGCTTACAGTTAAATTTTAATTATGCTCCAGAGAATTATAAAAAAATACATATAGCAAGCATTTGACAAATGAGAGCTTCCAGAATCTCTCCCAGTTTACTGCTGGATTCAGCAAAAAACTCCTCAAAGAAGGAGCAGCTCCAACCATAATAGAAGAAGCTGTGGAATATGAGCCACAACCAGTAAGTATTTTTATTTGTTAAAATTGATCTATTAAATGCATCGTGTCTAGCGTTATCGTTATGTTGTAGCAAGGATGTAAACAAGGATGTAAACAAGGGGAAATGCTGTTTGGTACCGTTAACAATTTAGCTACAAATTCACATTTATCCGTCAAACCGCTGTAAACAATCACAATCTTCACCAGCGCTACATTGTCTCAATATGTGGCCACGTTCCCTGTGTTCTAAATCTCAAATAACAAACTCGTAAAAGATATGTGAACGTTTCATATTACTTACACATGCTTATGACCCGAATATATATGAAAGACACTCGTCAGATTTTATTTTAGAGAGCAGGAGGTTGAGCTGTGTCCTCTTCATTCTCTGTCTGATTCAGGCTCAAACTGATGCAGCTAACAGCTAAACTGATTGACAGTACTTACAGAGCAGAGGCACAGCGTGTGCTATTAGAGGTGTGATTCTTTTCCTGGTGACATTATGTTAGCTGACCAATCCGAGCCTCTTGAGGGCGGGCTTTCAGAGGAACTAGGAAATATGACTGTCGTTTTCATGTTAGCTGAGTAGCTAAAATTACAAAAACGTATGCTGACTGTACCAAATTATGAACTATTTTTTATTGATCTAAAAATGTTTTATGATTCCCTGACTTCAATACAGAGTAATACCAAAGCTATTAAGACATCCCAACTGCTGAAGTCAATACTTAATGTACATGATTCATTTTTGTTTTTAATTCCCTTGTATACTGTTCTATGTATAATTCTGTACTCCCATTTAATCAACAACAAAAAAGAGTAGCTATAAATAATCAAAGTAAGATATATGAAACAATAACATGTTTTTGTTTTTTTGTTTTTTTACAAATGAAGCATGAGTACAGGTACATGTTGCTTTGCATCTTATTAGCACAACCAAGCTTTAAAAAATACACTTTTGACCATGCCTTTAACCGAGGTCAAAACTGTCACAAAGTGCCTCAATCGAGGTCAAATCGAGGTCAAATGCTGATCAAATTAAGGTGCGAACATTTGAATTTTGCACGTGCGGAATCATAGAAATGATCAGATGTTGGATGCAGTGAAGTGAATCGAAAAAATTTGTTAACCTGCTAATTTCTTAGTAAGTAATGTTTTTTTAAAGACCATGGTACATGTCAACTTACACTAACCCTACCCTTAACCCCAACCTCACAGTCTGCTTATAATCTAATGAGAATTAGTTGCAATGTAACTTAAATTCAACAAACGGACCATCAAAATAAAGTGTGACCCTTTATTTTTAGTATTTTCAAGTGAGGAGATCATGTACAACAGTATTTGTATTATTCATTGTCATTGTATCCATTTTAAATCGTTTACAAAAGTCCCTTGAAGGTAAGTCAATTCACTCAGTGGCCATCTTTGAAACGCCTCTCAGGCAGTATGCTCGGGTATTCTGTCTGAATGGGGAAACATCAAATTTTTCAAAACTGCTAGCCAAGCTTACGAGTACATTACATATTTGGAATCACCAATACAATTAAACAACATCTCTTTTGTAAGTTTTGTTTCTTAACATTTGAATCAAACAAAATCAGCATTTTTTTCAGGTCCTCAAGCTAATGCGCATGCACACTTAAAAGGAATGAGATCACGACACCAACCTCATTTATGGCCACTCTACACATTATTCTGTAAATCAGGGGTGTTGCCAGGGTCGAAAGGAATAATGGCAGGGGTGTCCAAACTCGGTCCTGAAGGGTCGGTGTCCTGGAAAGTTTAGCTCCAGCTTGCTTCAACACACCTGCCAGAAAGTTTCTAGTATATCATGTATAAGCTTGATTAGCTAATTCAGGTGTGCTTGATTAGGGTTGGAGCTAAACTTTCCAGGATACCGTTCCTCCAGGATTGAGTTTGGACACCCCTGGATAAGGGGCTTAGTCCTAAAGAAGTCCACCTAAAAGTTTTAAAATGACCCACAAGGCAGTGCATATTACAGTAGTGAACTGTAATTAATGTATGTGGTATTTCATTGGCCATTTTTAAAGTAAATAACTGCAAACTTGCGGCAAAGTCTAACAGTGATATGCAAGATTGTCAACAGAATCACAGTTTGGTATGTGAAAATGTATGTTTTTTTTTTTTTTGTAAATTTGTACGTTTTTAAAGGATAGTTAACCTCTTAAAAATATAAAACAGTGACAAGTCAAACAGTCAAAGTCAAGTTAGTTTAGTTGACAAGACTTTTTTTTAACTTTGTACTTCAATAATTTCAACTTGTTTGTACGCGATTGTTAATTTTTTTGTACCTGATATAAGATCAGTTTTACAGATTTGACACATTTTTATAAATTGTTGCAAGAAGAATAACGCATTTTTATGGTATTTCTGTTTGTCGACATAAAAAGTACATTCTGCTACCTACTGGACAGGAGTGCAAAGATGTAGCAATACTTGTTTATTTTGATTAAATATTGAAGTTATTTTCATTTAAATGACACAAGCAATTGAATATATACAGTATATATTGAGATGTATAAACCGACAGTTTTATTCTTGGTGGGTCAGTTCATAATTTATTTATCCTCCGCTTGTTCAAAACGTGTTTGAGTTTCTTCTGTAGAACAATAAGGAAGATAAAAAAAATTAATAAACAAACAAAACAAAAAAAACAGCCATTGACATCCATAGAATGTTTTGTTCTTGCTGAGGACGTCACTGGCTGCTTTTTCTCCAAAAACATTCTTAGCAATGCCTTGTTTTGGGTACAACAGAAAACAAATCTGAAATGTTTAGAACCACTTCAGTGTGAGTCAACAGAGAGGACATTTTCATTTTTCAGTGAATTTTACATTAACTATTTAAGTGATGTACAAGTACTGCAACTGTGATTGTACTCACATTAACCCAGACAGAGGATAACTTTTTCCCTTTTAACCAGATGAAATTTTTTAGGTAATCAATTACTTCAAAGTCAGCATTTTGTAAATTTGTTGTTCATCCTCTCTTGTGATGTTTTGACAAGGTTCTATTTGATATTTCTATAAAACTTAATTATACACATAATTGTATGCTGTGATAGCTTATTTACATTGTGTTTTTTAACATGTTTTAAAATGAATAAATAATTATGTTTTGCTCTGGAATGCAATAACTTTAAAGCTTAATATCTCAGAATACTGATAGAACCTTATAATTTCAAAGTGTTGTTTGATTTCTTTGATTCAATCTTCTCTTTTCAGGAAACTTTTGTTTACCCAGCTACTGTATGATAGACTAAAAATTGAAAAAGCTTTTTTTTTTTCCTTTACAGTTTAGGTATAAAAACACTTTTAAACAATTCCCATTCACAAGGACCTGCAATAACAACTAAACAATTAAATACATTATTTCTTTACAACAACTAAAACATTATTTCTCCCAGACGAGTATGCTGAGTATTCTTTGTAAAGAAAGAATATTCATCTATACTGAACCTGTAATACACATGCACATTATATTATGTTTTCATTAACCCCTTCAGACCCTGCGTCCATTACAATGGACTTCGTTGGAACATAATTCAGGTCTGAAGGGGTTAAAAAGCTTTCAAAAGCATGAATTATAAAATCCTGCTTTCCGAAACCACCGAAACAGTGTTGTCATGCAAATGAGTGCCTAATGTTCATGCTGCACGATTTTCAAAGTTGTAGCATCTCAGTTGATTTTACACAACACGTTAGAGATGCGTTTATCAGCTGAAATGTCACCCGAATCCACGGCTTCAAACTAATCATCCACTCGCCACATATAACTTTATCTTCATTCATTCATTTTCTTTTCGGCTTAGTCGCCACAGCGGAATGAACCGCCAACCTATCCGGCATTTGTTTTACACAGCGGATGCCCTTCCAGCCACAACCCATCCCCGGGAAACACATCCATACATTCTCATTGACACACATACACTATGGACAATTTAGCTTACCCAATTCACCTGTACCGCATGTCTTTGGACTGTGGGGGAAACCGGAGCACCCGGAGGAAACCCATGCAACCACGGGGAGAACATGCAAACTCCACACAGAAATGCCAACTGGCCCAGCCGGAGATCGAACCAGCAACCTTCTTGCTGTGAGGCGAACGTGCTAACCACTAGGCCACCGTGGCGCCCATAACTTTATCTGATTGATATATATATGTATATCTGCACCCAAATCATCACTTTAATGATTTAATTAATAATAATTGTATATCAAGGCAGCACAGGTCCACACATGCATTTATGAGACTAGACTTAACTTCCAGTGCTATTTTTTGCTGATGAATATAACAACTTAAAGTGCTTGTCTGACTTTGACTTCAGATGCCCTTCCAGCTGCAACCCATCTCTGGGAAATATCCATACAGTCTCATTCACACACATACACTACGGACAATTTAGCTTACCCAATTCACCTGTACCACTTGGACTGTGGGGGAAACCGGAGCACCCGGAGGAAACCCAAGCAAACACAGGAAGATCATGCAAACTCCACACAGAAATGCCAACTGACCCAGCCAAGGCTCGAACCAGCGACCTTCTTGCTGCGAGGCGACAGCACTACCTACTGCGCCACCGTTTGCCCCAACTGAAATGATCCTGAACATAAAATAAAAATGTAGAGTGGTGCATGATTTTGTCCCTTAGGAACCAATTGGATTGTTGGAAGATGGGTGTTGCCAAAAAAAACTGCTAACAAGATTGACGAATGGAGAAAAGCAGAGAAGAAACAAGACATGCGTTCATAGCTCCGCCCAAAAAGCATTCCATGAGACCAGAAGTGAAGAAAAATTGTTTCGAGGGAAAGGAAAGGTTATCCTATTTGATAAAATATGCCACAATTCATAGAAACATCATTTACAACAGTGGTCCCAAACCCCAGGGCTCAATTGGTACAGGGCCACACAAGAAACCATGAATTATTTGCTTTTTTTATTATTATTATTATTGGACCTGAATGATCTTTTAGTTTTCAATAACTTGCTGCGCATTTTCTTCCGTTGTGTTTTCAATAACTTGCTGTGCGTTTTCTTCCTTTGTGTTTTCAATAACTTGCTGCGTGTTTTCTTCCATTGTGTTTTCAATAACTTGCTGCGCGTTTCTTTCGTTGTTTGTGTTATGAGAATTTGTAACAGGTGTGCTGTCAAATTGATAAAGATAGTTTCTTAATCTGCTGGTGTTTTTTGTTATTGCATGTGCTTTCTTAAATTGCAGCGGGTTAAGCTCTCTTGTGAGATTTTGTAACAGGTGAGCTGTCAAATTGATGAAGACCTTTTCTTAATTTGCCAGTGTTTTTTGTTATTGCATGTGCTTTCTTAAATTGCAGCGCGTTAACCTTTCTCAGCCACCAAAGAAATGGCAATAAAATCACTTCTAGGATGCAACTGTAGAGTTGAATTTTCAACATTAAAAGTCGACAAAGCAGAGATCAACATCACATAATGCAATTCACAAACAAATAAACAAAAACCACTTGTGTGACTTGTGTGAAATTTTAATTAGCAGATATCTTTTACAGTGCATATACAAAAAGATCTTTACTTTTGTGTAATCTCATGCCATTTGAATCTCAACATGACACACACTTACAATGTGTCATAAAAGGGGCTCTCCATAAGAGTATTTCGTTTTTAGATCTCATAAAGATTAGCTAACACACCCGGGGCACAACTGGACGCTGTTGTCGGCTCAGCTGAGTTGGAGAAACATGTATCTGGACGATACATATTTCATGGTCAGAGATGCACTTGAGGATGTTTTATCCCGCAGAGGTGGCATTTTTCACGTTTCAATCTACTTGGCTTTACAAGCGTTTCAGGGACGGGTGCTGTGTCTGTGAAGGATGATTTCTCTCCAAGGGGAAATCAGATTTCCCCAGCTAGACATCCTGTTTAACAGCAGCTTAGTAAGAGTAATGCTGTGATATCATATAATTGTGCGCATGTGTATATGTGCCAGCGGACATGTGGCGAAGACGCTCTCAGGAGAAAGGGCTTATCAAAAGCAACGTATGTCAAATTAGGATAGTAGCCATGGTGGGAGGCAGAGCCGAAGCTCTAATGAGCCTTCAATCCGCGGCATCACAAAAGCCTACAGGATCCTGTGGAAACACCAAACACTGCCAATCAGACTCAGTGCGCAGGGGGCACTGCATTGTATCCCTAATTTCTCAGACTGAGCCAGTGTGCGACTTGGAGCTAAATAAAATTAAGCTATTCCATTTCTCTAGTTTAATCTAGCGCTGAGGAGTAGGAGGAGAAGAAATGCGAAACGGTTTTCCTCGGGATTGGAATGACAGTGCTATGGTTTGACAGGCGCCAGATTGAGACGAAGCTGGGAAATAGCATGTAGGATAGCTGGTCATATTATACAGCTTGATTTGTGTTCTCGCTCGGCGGTTAATAGGCAGGTCCGATTGGCATTGCTGAAAACTTTGCTTGACGTGCTGTATAGAGCTGTCACTACACACCGCTATGCGTTTTCCTTCAGGCTTTAGTTTCATGGGAAATATTAAACAAGGAGAAGGCACTGCCTCGAACTCTGGATAGGAAAAAAAAAAGTGACATATGATAAACTAGACGAGAGACTGTTGTGCTGATAAATGATACTGTTTCGAATGTTTCGTCATCTGAAGCTCGTTATGATGAGTAAGCCCTGATGATTAATGTTTAGTGTGTGTTATCATCAGTTGGAACTATAGGCTGAATACAATGCACCATTGATAAACTGAAGCAAGCCACAACTTAAAGTAAACAACAAAGAATGAGGGCGACATGGTGGCTCAGTGGTTAGCACTGTCGCCTCACAGCAAGAAGGTCAGTGGTCTGAATCTCGGCTGGGTCAGTTGGCATTTCTGTGTGGAGTTTGCATGTTTTCCCTGTGTTCGTTTTTGTTTTCTTCGGGTGCTCCGATTTATCCCACAGTCCAAAGACATGCACTATAGGTAAATTGAAAAAAATAAATAGAAAAATGGCCTAGTGTATGTGTGTGTAAATGTGTGTGGATGAGTGTGTATGGATGTTTCCCAGTACTGGGTTGCAGCTCAAAGGGTATCCCCTGTGTAAAACATAAGTTGGCAGTTCATTCCACTGTAGCGCTGAAGGAAAATGAATGAATGAAAAAAGAACGGACTAGAGCTGGATGAAATGACTGTATGCGTACACTTGGAAGAGATTGTGCTATGTTGTGAGTATACCTTGTATTTCTGACATTGGGGGAACCAAATGTCCCCACAAGTATTTATAGTATTTATTTATTTTTGATCCCTATGAGGAAAATGGCTCAAATATCACACCGAAAGAAGTATTTTGAAAGTGTGTAAATTCAGATTTTTTTTTCGTGTTAGGTATGGGTTTAGGGATTTGGGTGTAGAATATACAGTCTGTACAGCACAAGGGTAAAATCCAGTTTCTGGAGGGCCGTAGCTGTGCAAAGTTTAGTTCCAACCCTGCTTCAACACACCTGTAGGTTTAGTAGGTTTAGACCATAGATGTTTACATTAGATGTTGCCTACGTTATTGTTGTCTATTAGAAGGAATGTGTCAATAGAGCCACCATTTTAACCCATGTTAACTCTGGGAGGACAGCAAGAGTGCAAACCGCTGTCCCACCATGTCACTCGCTTCAGAAATTATTCAAGCATATAATTCAATCATTAAAGCTTAGTTGTCTACTAATACTACTACTACTTCTACTTCTACCATTTAAATTAACAAACAAAAGAATAAATACATTCATAGTTGAATATTGCAATATTCATCTTTGTGGATTAATCATTTCACAAAAATATTACAAACTAACTAACTATATACTATCTAAATAAATAAATAAATAAATAAATAAATAAATAAATAAATAAATAAATAAATAAATAAATAAATAAATAAATAAATAAAAGTACAGCTTTGGTAAAACTATTAGATATATCTCACAGCAGTCTGAACATATAGTGAGTGACATCTATGGTGGGTTTGACCATATAGAAAGCCCAACACTTCTTAGAGTGTGCTGCAATCAACAGCTCAGTATGCACTCGCTCAGATGCTGAAAACATCTTTTATTTTATTTATTTATTTATTTTTAGCTATTAAACATACCCAAAACAACATTCTTTCACATGATGCAAGTAGTTTTTCTTAACCACTAGAGGCCTGGTGACAACAGACTTTTTATTCATTCATTTTCCTTCGACTTAGTCCCTTTATCCATAGGGGTCGCCACAGCGGAATGAACCACCAACTTATCAAGCACATGTTTTACACAGCAGATACCCTTCCAGCTGCAACCCAGTACTGGGAACCACCCATTATTTAAATGTTCTTCTGTCTTCTTGTGTTGATACAGTATCATGTATACACAATTGAAGTCAGAATTATTAGTCAATCGTTAATTTTTTTCTTCTGGATATTTTTTTCTTCTGGATAAATTCTTATTTGTTTTATTTCAGCAAAATTAGTTTGAAGCATTTTAAGGTGAACATTATTAGCCCCCGTAAGCAATATTTTTTTTGATTGTCTACAGAACAAACCATCGTTGTGCAATGACTTGCCTAATTACTCTTAACTTACAGTTATTAACCTAGTTAAGCTTTTAAATTTTACTTTAAGCTGAATACTAGTGTCTTGAAAAATATCTAGAAAGACAGTATGAACTACGATGGCTGAGAGAGCTTAATGTGCTGAAATTTAAGAAACCACATGCAATTACAAAAAACGCCAGGAAATTAAGAAAAGATCTTCATCTGTTTGACAGCACTATCCTGCTGCATATCCTCACCATGCAAACACATTTTTTAAAAACCTGTTTCATTTTCTCACAACACAAACAATTTACCAACATGTGCTGCATTTTCTTTCAAACTTTCAAATAGCATGAAACACAACAGAAATGCTTGAAGGGGATCCAAAAACATGACATACCCAGCTATTTAAGCTATGGTCATTTAGGCTCATAAAATACAAAAGAAAAGGGAATCAGGATGTTAAAAAAAAATAATAATAAATAAATAAAAAATAAAAAACTCACCTACAACTTCACTGAGCAATAGTTACAGCACAACGGGGTCCGTCAGGTTTTTGGGTCCCCTTGAAACATTTCTGTTGTGTTCTGTTGTTTTTTCAAGTGTGAGAAAATGCAGCAAGTTTTCTTAGATTGGTTGCATTGTGGGAAAAAATAGCATGTTTTTTATTTGTATGCATTGTGAGGATATGCAGCAGGTGTGCTGTCAAATGGTTTAAGATCTTTTCTTAATTTACTGGCATTTTTTGTAATTGCACGTATTTTCTTAAACTGTAGCACAATACGCTCTCTGCCACCATAATCATAGCACAGATTAAAGAAATCAGTTATCAGAAAATATAATAAACTATTATGTACTACTATCATGTAATGTAATGTCTTTCCATTAAACTGTAAATATAGAGAGGGCTAATCATTCTGACTTCAACAAATTAAAGTATGATACGTGTGTTCCTAAAAACCACAAACACATACCATGTGTGTATGCACACACTTGGCAAATAAAGCTCATTCTGATACTTATTCTGAAATATAACAAGCTATCATTAGCTCACAGTTATTAAATATACCATTTTCAAAATAAACACCATATGTCTTAACACAACAGTGATGTACAATTACCTATAGCATGATGTAAGAATTTGGTCACCCTCCCCTATTACTGCAGAAATGTATTTATTTATTCTAAATCTGTACCTTTCGTAGTCAAACAGAGCAAAAAGACGCGGCACGCCACCTACTTCCCCAACCAGTTAACTAGTGTTCCTTGCCACCTGCCATGTCTACCTGGGAGCAGTGCGCAGCGGGATAATAACGGCAAGACAGGCGCAATTTGCGTCTGCATCAGACTGGAAGAGGAGAGCTGCCACCCAGCCTGCGAGTCTCATCATGTGAACATCATTAAAACAGGCCATGAGAAACGCCAAGGAACCCTGCTGCTGAGACGAGATGTCAGGAGAGAATGACAGCATGGACTGCCAAACAGTCACACACACATACACACACAGTAAGCTCTCTGTTCCTTCATTAATGGAGAAATGCTTTTCTTGAAAGCCGAAGCGCAGCATTGTGTGCATTAATCAATACGGTTCACTTCTGACTCACCCACCTTCACATTCAACAGTTCAAGGCCCAGTCAGCAGCATTTGTGAGGTTTATTTGGTTTTTCTGTTCTACTTCATCCCCAGCCCACATGCTAATCATATTACAGCATGTGGTGAGTGTTGCTTTATTACAACGGAAAGCGCAAAAGTTTTTCTCAAAGAAGAATGCCAGCGGGCAACTTTATATCAAAAATGACATGAAATTGACATCAAGCATGATGTCAAAAATGCAAAATGATTTGATGTCACAACCTTGATGTCTATTTGACATCCACACGTTGATGCCCTTTTGACCACCAAATAAACAACACGAGCATGTTTATTCATCTGAAAGCTTTAATTGCAATTTACTGATACTTTTGTATCACTGATGTATGTAAACTCTCTTGGCCTTGATATCAAAAATGACATCAAATTGACATCAAGTATGACGTAAAAAAACGAAACAAAACATGTCAGAAACTGTCGATTATTTGACTGGCTTGTAATCTATTTGTGGCATGTTTTTTGATGCCAGTGTTAATTGTCAAGTTGATGTTGTGTTGATATCAAGGTAGTCAATTGCTATCAAATCGATTTGCATTAAAGATTTTTTTTTTATGTTGTTTTTACATCAATGTGCTCACTGGGGTATGAAAAAGTGTTTGCCCCTTACTGATTTCTTATTTTTTCACCCTACTAGAAGTATTTACATACATTCCCAAGTGCTATGTAAAAATTAGGTACTGACATGTTCAAAAACTGTGTCCGTGCATGTTATAACAGTACATAATATTGCTTCTATGTATTTTGCAAGACTCTAGTATTCAGTTTGGGATATCTTAAGAGGACTAATAATATTGACATTTAAGGTGTTTATGAGCACTTTAAAACTTCTTTGATTCATCATTCATTCATTCATTTTTTTTTCAGCTTAGTCCCTATATTAATTCAGGGTCGCCACAGCGGAATGAACCGCCAACTTATCCAGCATTTGTTTTACTTAGCGGATGCCCTTCCAGCTGCAACCCATCTCTGAGAAACATCTATACACACTCATACACACTCGTATACTATGGACAATTTAGCCTACCTAATTCACCTATACCACATGTCTTTGGACTTGTGGGGGAAACATATATTTTTTATTACATAAATTCAGCCTCGGTGAGCAGGATAATCTCATTTTAAAACATTTAAAAATCCTACTGATCCCAAACTTTTGACCATTAGTGCACCTGTATATGTACACACAATTTTAAATAATATTATATTTTTTTTGTGCAATCATTAGTTTGAATATAAATGTATTAAAATTATATTCCTATTGATATTAGATCATCAAACTGTTATTTTAATCAATGTAACTGTGTATTAAACCAGTTTTGTTTAAATTCACCAAAATATTGTTGCTATAAATGACTGAGAAATGGATGAAAAATATTCATTTTTAAAAGGCGGTGTACTCATTTATGCTGAGCACTCTATATCAATGTCAGCTTCATCAGAGTGATCAACTGCCATTATGGTCATCAGTTTTACCACCATTGATGTTAATTATGTAGATCTTCTTAAAACCATATTTACAACATATAATGACATTCAGGCATTCTGAATATTCTAGCTTTATCATCCTAGTACAGTATGTACAATATAATGATCACCATCATCATTACTGCCACATCAGCTATCATCGTAAACATCAATAACAATCATTACCACCAGCATTGTTATAACCACAGCTACAATGTCATTACCAGCTGTTTTACATCACAGCAATAGTTAGCATCATTGCCATATACTACAACCATAATCACCAACATCATAAAAATCACAGAGAAGCAAAAGCAAAAAAAAAACAAATCAATAATTGAACTGTTCTTCATAATTTGATTAATAATAATAATAGTAATAATAATAATAATAATAATAATAATAATAATAATAATAATAATA
>CAIGQQ010033221.1:168034-185748 GCA_903798035.1 Danio albolineatus
ATTATTATTATTATTATTATTATTATTATTATTATTATTATTATTATGAATAAATAAATAAATAAATAAATAAATAAATAAATAAATAAATAAATAAATAAATAAATAAAAGGTATTCATGTAAATGTTTCCACTAAAATAAAAAATCATAAATATCATTATAGTAAAGTACATTATACAACTGATTTTTAGCATCGTCCAACAAACAAGTCTTATGAAGGACAAACTTGCCCTTTTTTTAAGCATACTTATAAGCACTTCCTTTAGTTTATGTTTATGCATGTGCGAACGTCAACACAGTGCCTCCCTTTCTGAAGTGCATGAGTGTAAACGCACTGCCACAAACCTGAACAACAGCCCTGTGTGATTGAAGAACTCCAGCAAAATGTCAAGAGTCATCAAGCGCCATTCAATCACAATCAGACCTAATTCTGCCTCTAGCACATTCAGCAAACCCACACGACATGCTCCAGGTCCTGCCGGATTTAGCCCTCCTTGACATTGCTGCAAGGATTGGGAATCACGACTGAGCCCGGGAGACGAACCCATTCATACTCCTGTTCCAGGTCAAGGGTCAATTAAAAGCTTATTGAATAATAAATGGAAAGAAATAACAGGCAGCTGTGAGCGAGCAGTGTCTCGGCCTCCATCTGCCCCGCCGTCTCTCATTTGCGGCCGGCCCTGTATGAGCCTGTAATGTCCTGTATATATGCAGGGATTCATATTGCAGTCACAGCCACGCTGGCTGAAATTGGTGGTTGAAGATGAAGTTGAAATTGGAAAGTGGTTATCATGTCTGCATGAGGAAACACATTTGAGTCGGTAGGAGGTGGGGAAGAAGAAATGTGGCCGGTCGGTATTATTGTGGAGACTGTTTTTTTTTCTGCTTGCTGCCGCCTACAGTAAGTTTGTCGCCCAATGTGAAAGCACCGCAGACCAGTCCGCTGTCGGACACCAGGTGCTGGACACAGGTGAGAAGACACCTAATGATCTGTGGCTGATGCGCGGAACAATAGCCGCCACCTTCACCTATATCTGTTATATCTCCTTTTTTTAGAAGAGGTAATATTAATCTCTGGTGTTTGCCATGAATGTGAAGTTTCAGTGTTCCTGTCACTTTAATGGCTACAGGATACATCTTTGGTGTCTCCAGAGTGAGTAAAAGTTACAAGTTGTGTTGAAACTCAAAATACCGACCCAGTTTTTGTTATACAATGCAAATACATCTTTAGGCTCAGAGCAAAGTGTAGCTGTTTATGTAGCTTGTGTCTTTAAAATGCAAATGAGCTGGTTCTCCCTGCCCACCCTTGCCACATACAGTATGTGTCTGCTTTTATTGCATTATGTTCAAGCGGCAACATCCTGCTCTCCCTTGTGAAGTCAGTATGGAAGTGACTAAAATTGCAATTCATCGACTCACCTTTGGGGGCTGGCTCCAGGAAGTCCAGATGTTCGCTGACTGCAATGCTAAATTGGCCAATGGTTTTGGTGCATATAGCTAATATTGTCCTTAATGCAACTGTGAGGGGGGAAATTTTTTCATCTGTTTCATTTTTATTAAGTTATATTAAATCTAAATAATTAAGGGTCTGGCCACTTGAGTTACAGCTAGTTCTTGCTGGTTGCCATCATGTCACCTCAGCTTTTCGGCTGATTGTCTGCTG
Organism: Danio albolineatus; assembly: GCA_903798035.1. Taxonomy (NCBI): domain Eukaryota; kingdom Metazoa; phylum Chordata; class Actinopteri; order Cypriniformes; family Danionidae; genus Danio; species Danio albolineatus. Next base: position 169,699 of record CAIGQQ010033221.1, read on the forward strand.
AACTCGGTATTTACATTGTATTTTTATTTTGTTATATGTGGCATTACAGAGTCAATTACCTTTTATAATTATTACATACAATTATCAGACAATATGGCATGCTGTCTGCACTTAATTGGGCTCAAAAAACCATACAAGTTGCCTCTATTTCCCAGGTGAGTAAAATTATACACTTATATACCATATCTATACATGTTTTTGTTTTATTAAAGATACTTTATCATCAATAATTTTCTTTCGATCTTGAAGATTGATTAGCTGTAGGCTAGCAGTCAAATGAATAGTCAAATGAAACGCTGTCATACAGTGTTATGCCTGGATTTCATAAATAGCCTTGCATTTAATAATACAGACTATATTTGAAGTATTTGGAAGTAATTTGTTGTTTCCTCCTGTAAAAAGTCATATTAACAATACTTAGTGGCTCAATGCATTACATCAGTGTTTTTAAAAGACTAAACACTTTATTGATATAGTACACGACCAAGCACATGTTGTCAGAACATAAACGAGTCAAGGTAATGAAGTATTAAGTGTTTCTCCCAAAGAAAAGCCAATCTAAGCAAAATGCTAGCAGGCATCTATAGCTCTGCTCTTACTCCACCTCTTAACTTTTATTTGGTAACTGTTTAGGCTGTATAGTGTGGATGGAGATTGTTTTACTGAAACGCGGTAAAAGCACCAGCGTGAAGGAGGTACGTTTTCATTCTACAATGCCATTTAAAAATAAAAACAGACAAGTGTAAACCACCTAAGAGTAAGAAAAAATAAATACATTTGGAGAAACTGTTAACGATTTATAGGGAATACTCAAAAAAAAAAAAAAAAAAAAAAAAAAAGAGCACCCAGATTTTGACCATAAGCTGGTGGTTGTGTACACACATACATTTATTTGGCTCAGAGGACATCTGGTCCTCTGACTAGCTTGATTTCTCACAAGTTTTTCTTCTCAATTCATGTCAACTGGTAGAGTTTCAGCTCCTTTCTACGGTACTGTCACCTTTGGCTCATTTAGTTGTGGTCTTTACATCTGCCCTTCACTGATTCAAATCCTTCAATGCATTCTATGGCATTCGTACACTACTGAATCATCACTGAAATGACTAAGACAAAGCCAGCATTCTGCAGGACTGAATGTGCCTGATGTACTGATTTTTCTTACACTGATCAAACCTTATACTTATAAGCTGCTTTTTACCATTATTTTCCTGCTAAGGCTCATTGAAAATACATCCGTCAGCCTACATTTTTGCAAATGTGTACCTCTTGAAACTTTTAGGTACTAATATATACCTTTGAGGTACCAATATAAACCATTTAAGTACAAATATGTAGCTTTTGAAAAGTTATGACCCCATTGACAGCTCTTATACCTTTAATTCAAGAGTGCAAGTACAACACTGTACAAGCTGAGCTACTGAGCAAATTGCAGAAAAGTTGGCCATATTTAGATAGGTAAGGCAAATGTATTCAATTACAAATCATAGGCACTGTTAAGGTTTTTTGTGTAATTTTAAAAGTCTTTAAAAATAGTAATAATCCATTGTTTGTTGATAATATGTCACTAAATATCATTAGTGTGAAAAAGTTCAAAACTCATTGGCATCGTATACTGCCTCATAATTTTTACTAAAAGAAACACTTATTTCCAATGAGACTGTTGCAGTTTTCATTGTATACATTTTTATAGAAATAAAAGTGATCTGACAGATCTGTTTAAACACCTTATGAAAATAAATTTTTACAACATATCCCCTTTTTTATTCACATTTTGTAATTAACTATGTTTGGTCTCATGAGTCCCTTTGTGATGTCTCAGTAGATCTAGTGTTACAGCTGGTCAGAAATCAGATAGTGAATCATTGCTTTTAGCTGTTGGAGTGTATTATTCATTCTTTCACATACAAATATTGGCCCACTGAGTTTTCTTTCTGTGGCACATGGATGAAATTGGAAGTACTCTCTTGCAGTCTCTTCGATCTTGTCTTTGAAAAAGAAATCATTGAAGAGGAGTAGTTTTGTAATCAGAAGGCATTCAAAAATTCTCTCTTAAAAGTAAAACTTCTGCACATCCGTGTCTTACCATATTTAACCAGAATGTTTATAGTATTTGTATTTACAGTTCCTTTAGAAACTGTCAGAAATGAGCAATCCAGCTCATTAAATTCTTCTCACACCTTAATATATGTGGTTAAAATTTTCTCAACTCTTTTGCATAATATTATGTAAATGTATGGTGCTGAATCACATTAAAAGAGACCTACTAATGCTATGTTCCATTCAGCTAAAAAAAAAAAACAAAAAAAAAAAAACATAGCATTTCCCGCTGGGAAAAGTGCAAGAGAAATCCATTTGAAGTTGGACTTGAAACCTGAACTTTTAAAAACTGTTAGATGGAGGTGTATAATTGTCATCAGGCTAGTTTAGACAGAATTGAAACTTCTGTCGTTGTTTACCCTCTTTTCAATTTAAATCTGTATTTGTTACTGACATAAAACGTTAGCATATGCCCGAGATGCTAATTTACCCATGTGAAAATCTAGTTAAGATCCTATCTCGTGTGTTTTTTGGTATTTTACTAACATTTGAGAGTCTGTGTGGTATTGTAATATGCAAAGCACAGAGATGTACGGTAGCACCTTCCTTCAATAAACACCTTATTACAGCCTCCATCTGGAAAATGGCACAATGCCACAATGAAAGTGAGTATTCAATGCCTCATTCAGCCAATTTGATTTTAAGTAATAAAAAAAAATGTTAACATTCATCTCAGGTCTTTGAATAAGCTATGCTTTACTGTTTCCTTGCAACAAGGCAAAAAGTCACTTGCCAAAATGTTCTCCTCTGGTAGAATAAGCTGCCAACCTTCTTCCAAACATCTTTCAAGAAGCAGCTGAAAACACACATCTTCCTCTTTAGCACTCACCATCACCCCAAACCAGTGCAGTTATACACAAGAAAAAAAAAGAGAGCATCTGTTGAATGCAAATGTTTAAATTTGAGAACACTAAAAGTGCACAATCAATACATTTAAAAGCTCTTTATTTTTAACAAGCATTTCTTTTTTAGTGATATTTAGGTAAATTAACTCTACAGATGAGAAAGGTACAGTACATGAACCTGAAATGTAATATAAACAGTAAATAATATCTTGCTAGCAAAATATGGCACCGCCATTTTGTTTCCTGATACACATCTTCATGTTCTAATAATTAGATCACTTTTTTTTTTGTCAAACTCACTTCAGAGACCAGTCAAACATGTTCTAAAACATCATTCAGAAACACAACAGGACAAACATAAACCTTGGCTAAAATAAAATGTTAGCATAGTAAGTAAGTTACTCAACAACTGCAAATCTAACAGTAGCACCACTATTTTGTTTTCTAGCATGTCTTTATATTTATATAAATGTTTTTTTTAATCAAAAGAGGAGTCAAATTACATAAAATACTGTGCATGATCCTAAATGTAAACATGACTTTACTAGCATAAAATGTTGGCAAAACCCAGCAATTTTGCTGCTAACAGACTTGTTGACAGCCAACTGCAAAGCTAATATAACCACCATTTATTTTCCCAATACACTGAGCGTCTTTTAATGCTGTAAACTCACAGATGTGGAGCAAGAATATCACACATCCGCCTCTGTCTGAAATGGTGCATTATAAAATCTATCTCGTTTTAAGATAGAGATGATAAATTAGCTACAGGATGCCTGCCGTTTGCTCTGTAATTAGCCAGATCTTAAAGAGAAAGCCTGAGATGGTAGTTTACCCCCCAAAGTTTTCTATCTCATGTTTTTTTTTTGGTCTTTCACTAACATTTGGGAGTCTGTGTGATATTGTAATATGCAAAGCGCAGAGACTTACGATAGCCCCTTCTTTCAATAAACACCTTATTACAGCCTCCGCGTGGAAAATGGCTGTTGCAACAAAGAGAAACTCACTGTGTATTCATGCCTCATTCAGCCATTATGATTTTAGTTTCTCGTTGAGGTCCACTGAGGTGAAAAAAGGGAATGAATTAGTCATTCTGTGCAGCTTTTTTTCTGGGAAAGCTTACATATGGATTTGTACTCATTAAATGTACATTCAAAGTTGGGAAAGTTTCTTTTAAAAAGTGTTTCTCTATAGATTGAAAAATGTGCCGTATGACGTGTCATTTAATTAGGTTAGATGTTTAGTAACTTAATTTAAATACTTTGAAAATTAAAAAGGCAAGTAGGGATCTCTGAAGAAAAAAAATGTTGTATTGCTTATTATTTGTATAGGTTATACTGTATATTTCTATCACAGAAAAAAATATAATCAGTCATATTTCCTTCATTTTCCTTCAGCTTAGTCTCTGTTTCAGAGGTCGCCACAGCAGAATGAAGTGCCAACTATTCCAGCATTTGCTTTACGCAGCGGATGCACTTCCAGCTGCAGTCCACTGAGAAACAACCATACACACTCATTCACGCACATACACTGACCAATTTTGTTTATCCAATTCATCTGTGCCACATGTTTTTGGACTTGTGGGGGAAACAAGTCACAATAAAATTGTGACTAAAATAACATTTTGCATAATACATTCAGCAATCGTGAAATCCTACACTAAAAAAATGCAGGGTTCCACACAATTCATTCATGTTATCCCTACAAAAACTAATTAAGTTGACAATTTTTAGTGCATTGAACATAAAACAATTCAGTTGTCCCAACTCAAATTTACAGATATGTGTTGTTTCAGCTCATTTTAAATAAGCAGCTTGATCAAACAGTAATATCATTTTGTTTGTGTGTAGAGAGACGATGCTAACTGATAAAAAAAGAAGAAAAAAAAGGAAAAAAGTCAAACAACATCGGAAAACATTAAAACGACAGACAATAAAGATTCAAGAATATGAACTTTTGAATGAGGTCATTTTGAGAGATGTTATTATTATTTTGTCTTGAGGACTAAATGTAAACATCTGGCATATGTGAAATAGCATATGTGTACCAACAACACCACAATTCCATGATTTTGTTGAAATTATTACAATTTTATATAAAAAAAATTGTAAACTTACAAGCATCATATGGATGCTTTTGCAAATTCAGATTTAGAGATTCACTAATTAATTATTAATTATCAATTTACATTATTGTTGAAATTAAATCAATGTGATTCATATTCAAAAGTAATTTTTAATTCTTATTTTCAGATGTAACTGTAAATTGATTACCCCCTTTAGTAACTTCTATTCCATTGCTCCATGATCCCACGTACGTACAGTATATTACATTTAAGCTTGGTATTTTGTTGTCTTTATGTGCTGATGTGACACCCGGGCCACTTCTTTGTGCCCGCCTCACTGAATCTATTGAGGCCGGCGGGCGGCAGGGGTGGCCCGCAGATCCACGTTTTGTGTGGTCTGAAAGGAAGTGGCTGCAGGCCTTCAGGGCTCAACGGCAGTGTTTTTCATGGGGGGTTTTGGAATATGCCGGGTCAGGACAAACACAGCCTTTGTGGTTTGTTTAAGATGGCATCCTGCCAGCCACCTCATTGCAGATGTATTGAGTGGACTCCACCGTCTGCACATTTCTCTCTGAACGTTTATTGCGAGTAGGAATGTAGGAACGATATGAAAGGTGACACGTTATGAACTTGGTCAACCTGGCTTGTGAATATCAATCAGGTTACCTTCAGGCAGTGTTTTGTTTTTGTTTTTTGTTTTTTTCTTACTGTTAAGTTTACAACCAGTTGGCAGATGTTAATGCTTACTCTTAAAGTTAGTAGTTTAGTTCAAAATCATTTAAAACCCTTTTTACAGCAAGAACGATGCATATCTTGCATTATATTAGTGTACACACCAGCATGTTTTATTATAGTTTTAGCATTTTTTATAGTTTTAGTAATTTCAATTATCCTACAAATTATGTTGCTTTGGTTAAAGTGTAAAGTTAAAGTTTAGCTACACTGTAAAAAAATGCAGTTTTCTGTATTTTGTGATTCATGTTTTAATTTTTTTATTTTCCCCCATTTATGTATGCTTTTGAATTACATTATGAGACCTTGATTTGAACTTTTAACCTTGAAAAAGTGACTTTTATGAACATTTTTAATAGTTAAAAGTGATAAAATGTCTGGGTTGGTGTTGTATGTTACAGTACAAATATTTTGTAATAAACTGCCAGTACATTTTCTGTTATTTTACAGACTTAATTCTCTAAATATCCCTTAATCTCTTAATATAAAATGTTATATTTTTAAGCAAATGGCAACCGTTATTTTCCTCAGACTGTTGCCAAGCAAAACCAAGCACACCAAGTATGAGAAGTAGATCTATAAATGCATTAGCATCTCTACTGACACACGACAGGGCTAGTATTTTTGAACATAACATTTTATTTTTATTGAAGTTAATTTAGTGCAATAAGTTAAACTAAATGGTAAGGTAAATGTTCAACTACAGTAATTAAAAAAATGTATTTGGCTTATTTGCAGTAATCCTAAGCGATTTAAATGTTTTAGTTTTTTTTTTTTTTTAGTTATTTTTTAATTATTCTTATGTACTGTGATATTAATAATACATTTTAGACACTGTTATATTTTCTCAAAAGCATTCAGTGATTTTTTTTCAATGTCTTTTTTGTCCATAAAAAGCTTATTTTATCCCTTTTGATCAGAACAAAGTCAGTCATGCAGTTTGTGTGTGAATTAACTCTATTAACTGCATAATTTATGTACAAATAGCAACCATTATTCCCTGCACACTGTGGCCAAGCAAAATGAGGCACTTAAAATAAAACGTGCACTGCCATATGACTTCTAATAGATGTCTCTAAAAGTGGCAAGATGTGTCCAGTTCCTGCTGATGTGGCTGCCGCAGGTATGCAAATACATGTGAGAAAAAACTAAGTCCTACAAAGAGGCTCTTTTGGGGTGATTTGGTTGCCTGGTGGCAGCGACTGAATGCACAGAAGTCAACAGATGAGAATGTTGCCATGGTTTCCAGGTGATACGTAGTGCCTCTGCCTTGTGTCCCGTTACTCTCCTGTGATAATAACATGCTTCTTGACATTTTTTATTTGGATTTTGGACAATTTAGGGGTTAGTTTTCTCCCCACCAGGAGACTCCCGTAGGCCTTTGCATGTGTGTTTTTAGTCATCGTGGCTCGTGGTGGAGCATTACGGGGCGGTCCTCACACACACCAAGCAGTGGGCAAGATGCCAGGCCAACTCCAGTCCACATGAAACATGGCAAAGTATTTCATGTCATGTCTTTCAGTCATCTGGTACTCGTTTGAGACAGCCGTTCCCACCACATGCCACAAAACTACTTATCCTCAGTTCTAAGGGGCAAAAAGAGCCAAAGTATGGACTTTATTCTTTCACATTTTGAGGTCACACTTCAAAAAATTATCCATGTACATATGAGAAATAAATGAATGAAGATCCATTCTAGAAACAAGTCAAATGATCTGCCAGTGCTGTAAGATAATTGTACTTGGTAAGATTTCTTGAACTTGGCTTACCTATAATACCTAGGTATTATAACACTCATTCCAAGCAGTGTATTGTGCTTAATTATTTTAAAGCTGGCTTGATGATAGTGTTTGAAATGGTATGCTTTTCTTATTTTTGGTGTAAAAGCTTTAAACTAGATTTACTATACAGGAGAATTCCTCTTAATTTAAGAATCACCATTACTCTACTGGAATATTAATTCTATCACACATATAGTACATGAACATTACAATTTGTTACTCAATTAAGACTAGACAGTAGTTGCAATGAAAAAGTATTACTTTTTGCTTCTAATAATAAATAAGAACAAGTATAATTTAGCATTTTCAATATAGCATTTTCAATCAGCAAATAAGTTAAAACAGCTAAACTGAGAATAACGTGACTATAATTCAATTCAATTTAATTCAATTCCTCTTTATTATAGCGCTTTTACAATGTAGATTGTGCCAAAGCAGCTTCACATGGATTAGAGTCAATTTAAACAGTGTCAGTCCAGTTTTCAGTTTTGAAGTTCATTTTAGTTTAGTTCAGTGTGGTTAAATATTCACTGTTGAGAGTTCAAACACTGAAGAGTAATCCATCGATGCGCAGCCCTACAAGTCCCGAACCATGCAAGCCAGTGTCAGCAGTGGCGAGGACAAAACTTCACCAATTGGCGAAAGTGAAGAATTTAAAAACCTTGAGAAAAACCAGGCTCAGTTGGTTCACGACTGTTTTTCCTATGGCCAAACGTCTTGTGCAGAGCTGCAGTACTATTGAGCCGTTTTAATACTCAAACAAGTTGTTACAACTATAAGGCTGGTCTCCAATTATGTATTTGATTTCAATTTTGTATTTGAAATGTACAGGTATAATACCTAACTTCAAGCTTTACTAACTTAAGCCCTGCTCACACTCTGTGATTTCAGACATGATTTGGTCATTTGAGACAACTTTGGGAAATCTTTAAACATTCCTGTAAAGAATCCTAAGCTAAAATCTGTGGTCTTTGATCGTTGGTTTGACATGCTCACAGACAACCGCTTAATGGTCGATGTGATCAGATTTTCCCTCTGATGAAGTTGGCAGAAGATTTCAGACTCGTTCCTGCAGTGTGACTTCAGCTACAATGGGCGTCAAACCAAGAACCAATAGGAGCATAGAATCTGTTGATGGAATCAGTGTGACAACTTCAAACCAGCATGATAAATGTCAAAACTGTTTTCTGGTTTATTATTGAGGCACGTGGTTTATGTTTGCCAGGTTAGGGTTGGGGTTAGGTTAAGTTAGGGTTAAGCGTTAAACTCTGGGTGAGATTTCATGCATGTCTGTGTTTGGTGTACCTTGATTGTAGTTAATTCTGACATTGACAACTGAGATCTATTACAGTGTGACATTACAACCAATTTCGTCTAGTCTGACATGCTACAATCATTTAAGGTTATTAAAAATTTAACAGTGTGAGTCTGGTAATGATAGGCTGTACTAAAAGGGTTCATTTATTTTGAACAAATCTTTTATGTGAGAAGAACGAGTCCTCTCAGGAAGTGATTCGTTCATTTGCGCTTGCAAACATTTGTGCAGGTAGGGGAGAAGATTAGTTCCTTTTTTGACTCTTCTCTTGGGTTTCAGTTGTTTGTTCATCACGTGAAAGACAGAAACCAATCATATGCAGTCAAAGATGAGAAAAGATTTGATCCATTCATTTATTCAGTCATTGTTTTTTCAGCCATCTCTTTACACGCCATCACATGATGAACAAACGACTCAAAAACCCGGAAGAATCAAGACGTGAACTAATCAAGGGTCCTTTTGGCTCAGACTGTGTGCATTGGTTAAGCTTACATGGGACTATCAGTGTCATATTAACAAACAAACTAATGAACAAATGACTCAAAAATCATAGACAAAGACCCATGCAAACAATGAATGATTATTTTCTCTTTCTGATAGTATTCTAGTTATTATTTGTTTGTAGTTTGAGCAACATTTGGGCTAGTTGTATACAAGTCAGCGCCCCCATCAGCTAATAATAATGACCACTATATTAAATGCTCAGATTCTCCACTTTTTGGCAAAACCAGCAACTTCCTAAATAAAATGTTGAATTTTGATGTGTATATATTAGTATTTAATTGTTAAAATACTAACTTTACTACTAGTTTTCTAGCGAAAGGACAGTGTTTTTTAATAAAAAGGCAACATACCATCACCTAGACTGAACGCGACACAGACTTGATGTCTCTGCTAGGTCCTAAAGGCAAGAATGATGAACTGTAGAGATGAACAAGGGAGGTAGAGAAAGCATTTGTATCCGTTTTATATAGATTGTCTATGTAGCACGTATCATTAATAAATCACACGCTAGTGTAATCAATATAAAAATCACAACATGGAGAAGCAATTTGACTAAAAAATAACAATCATATTATTGCATTAGAGCTCTATAACGCAAAACCAACATTATGCACATTCTATAGTACAGCTGTTCTGTGTAAGTTAAATCAGTTGACTGTTGAAATTCAAAATTTTAACCAAACTGGTTGAGTTATTAAATAAATAACTAAATAAAGGTTAAAAAATAATCAAACAAAGCATCACATATTTTAACTCAATCATAGGATTAAAAAAATAATAAGTCCGGTGAGTAACCGATGAGCCGTCTGACAAAAAAAGTGCCCTTCTGAATCAAATCAGCAGGATGCCCTTCTGGATCTTTCTCTTATTTTGAAGATACTATACGCTTACATGGACATCTGTAATCTAGTTATTTGCCTTAATAGACAATAATATAATTAAGGGGTTCACATGAAGTGCTTTCATGTAAGAGGTTCCTGTAATTTTAGGTGACTTTAACTGCAGTTTGGCAGTTTCACCTTGACTAATGAACATTTCATTCATGCCCCTGTGACAAACTAGGGTATTAGACGCAAATAGGGAGTAAGGACTGGTAAGATTGTTATGTAATGTAATAACGCATACCAAATGGAAAGAAAAAACTTCCGCATTTCGCGATGTGTGTATGTGTGTGGTCCTATTCTGAAAGAGCCGCATCTGTGGATCTTGTTGGAAAATATGGGGAAAAAGTCCTACATGACGGTAATAGTTTGATTGAGGTGTTTACTTCAATAATGCCACTAATATATGCATACTCCACGTTTTAAATCCATTTCTGTTTAGTTAAGTTAAGACTTTAGTCAGGTTAAAAATATATATATATATAATAATAAAAAATAAATTAAAATAGCTGTTTCGAGTACATCTTATAGAACATAATATATTTTCATCACCAATTATCATAGTTTCTCAAGCAATTTGTGATGCATTTTGGAAACAGGATATGAACCCCTAGTCTAATGCGCCACCTGGCTTGAGAAATTTACTTTTAGTCATTATTTGTGGTAGCACACATATTCTGAATGCCTTCGGCAGAATTTAAATGAGCCTTTTTAGTCTAGATTAAACTAGATTAATTGCAAGATTACAGTGAGATTAATCTAGATTAAATAATTAATCTATGCCCACCTATAGTTTGAAAGCAACCTGTAATATTTTGACACATTGACCAAAATGACTCAAAAAAAAAAGGATTTGTTCATCTCGATTCAAAGGTCTGATTCAGTAAAATGATCCAAACTCCACTGGTTTAAGTAAAAAAAAGAAAAAGAAAAAGACAAATAATCTTTTAACATTTATAATAATCTTCCACAATCTGCAATAATTCTTGCAACAATACTTTTGAGCTAGCATTAGTTACTCTAGAAACTCTTGACTAGACATGGAGGTTTTACAATTGCAAAGCAGAACATGCAGCATTTATTGACGTCAATCAGAGCTAACGTCCTGTTCATGTTCACTCATTGCTGGTGGAGTCTATAACCTCACGATTTAATGGCAAGCCACAGGGCAGCTCTCGTGGCACAAATCCAAGCTGTTGCTTTGTGGGTTTTTCAAGATTTTATTTAGTGTGGTCTCATTAGACCCTTCTTCCCATCTTGAAGTGATGTGTGTAAGAGTTTGGTGTTTTTTAATTTGGTTATCATTTCCTGTAATTTGGCTAATTAAAGTTTGATGGCGGGCATTAACCTTAGCAACTAATGCTCTCATTACCCTTCAGATTTACTCATATGGATGTACTCATTCACACTCGCTCACTCTCAGGCTGTTGAAGTGGAATAGTGTCATTGCTGTTGCGTTCTTGTTTAGTTATGAAACGCACACTCACCGGCCACTTCAATAAGTTCCCACTCAACTTCCTGTTAATGCAAATATCTAATCAGCCAATGTCAACACTGTATAAAATGCAGAGTTCCACACAGTTCCTTTACCCTCTGGCATAAATTTTTGTTTCATGAGGAAAAAAAATTAACCCTAATGTTTGGGGGCTTGGGGGTTCCTTATAATAAATCAATCATACAATGTGCTCCCCCAACTTTTATATGTAAAATGAAGTACAAACAAAACATAAATACATTAGAAAATGTTTTAATCTAGCATAAACAATATAAACAAGTAATATTTTATCAAAAACTAGCCATAAATAGTTTGAATGACCGATTGAATGCACTTATTTACCAATGTTTATTATTCACTGTGGAGCTTCAGACAGCAGTTGTTGGAGGATGTGAAGTAAAGATGGATGCCACATTTTTGTCACTTGGCTTTAGGTCAGGGGTGCCCAAACTTGGTCCTGGTGGGGCGGTGTCTAGCTCTAACCTTAATTAGACACACCTGAAACAGCTACTCAAGCTCTAACTAGCATACATTTATTGGCAGGTTGGCAGCTAAACTCTGGAACTAAACTCTGCAGGACACCAGCCCTCCAGGACAGAGTTTGGGCACCCTCCTTTAGATGAACCTTTGCATCCCGGTACTCCATATTTCCCTTTCTTTGTGCCAGACAGTTCATTTAGGACCAAGTCTTATCTAAATTAACTGGGTATTGTGAAATCACAAAAACTTGCAATAAAATTACATATGTCAAGGATTGTTTGTTGTACTTTGTGTGTTGCTTTACAAATGTGACCATAATTATAGCAGTGATGGTTGTTTACAGTTTTATTCAATATGTAAAATGCAGTTGCAGTGTTCTCTATATTTTTCAGTTACATCATCTATTATATATAGCAGGGCAGTTCAGTCAAGCTGCTTTTTTCCCAACAATTAATGATAGTTGTGCATAAACGATATATCATTGTTTTTAATTTCACACTGTTGGGCATGCAGGTCTGCTAATGAGCACAAATAATCAAATGATCATTTTAGGCAATTAAAAACTTTTCTCTTCCATATGTAGCCCTGAAAGTCTGATCCCACTGCAGCAATTTGCATCTTTTTATAGTGATATATTTAGTTAAACACTGTAGTTCATTGCTATCCATCTGAGTCATTCTGGTTTAGATGTATTTAGTGTAAATGGACTGTATCTGTACAAGATAAATTGATTTGATTATGTCACTATAATCAAGATTTATTCATTCAAAAACCTTCATTTTTTAGAGGCAGAGAAACGCTCCTCTGATTGGGTTATAATTAGATAATCTGTTACTTGTATTTTTTTTAAAGAAGAAGAAGAAATGGCTTACTAAAATAGCTTCAATAGCTACTTTGTAGCTTGTTACACACTTTGAATAATACTGAAATTGATATTCTTAAACATTAACTTATTGTTTTCTGATACTTAATTGCAAGTTGATTGGCATTAAATTAAAATATTTAATGCACTGAACATAAAAAAATATTTTTCAGCCACTTAAATAGTATGTAATTTCATTTTTATTAGTAATTTCGTAATTCCATATTCTTTGAATTACAGTTAGTTTACTCCCAAATGTACAAACAAGCATTTAAAATACACTTTAATGTCATTTCTGATATGTCATGTCTTTAAGTACATTTTTGATTATACATTTGATAATGCTGAAGTTTAATTAGGAAGATAACAAATTACAGTTAAAGTTATAATAAAGTACAGTAGCTTGAGGTTTGGTGGTTCATTCTGCTGTGGCGACCCCGGATTGGTAAAGGGACTAAGCCGAAAAGAAAATGAATGAATGAATGAGCTTGAGGTTTAGTATTAGGCTCATTTAAACTATGTGATAATTATTCATCATAATTTGGCATTCTTGTACATAGCATTTTTAAAACTACACTTCATTATGTTAATTTGTCAGAGCAGAGATCAAGATCCCATAATGCAATTTGAAGGTGTAAAAAAAAAAGGAAAATACCCAGGAATAGCAAGCTGTGCCAACTTTTAATTCAAGTTTCATTTTCCTTTGGTTTAGTCGCTTTATTTATCAGGGGTTGCCACAGCAGAATGAACCGCCAACTTATCCAGCATATATGGTTTACACAGCTGATGGCCTTCTAGCTGCAACCCAGTACTTGGAAACATCCATACACACATACATAACAGCCAATTTAGTTTATTCAATTCACTTTTACCCACTTGGCTTTGGATTGTGGGGAAAACCAGAGCACCCAGATGAAACCCATGCCAACATACAGGGAGAACATGCAAATTCCACACAGAAATGCCAGCTGACCCAGGCAAAACTGCTAACCCTTGAGCCACCGTGTCGCCCATTTGCCATATAAGTATTTTACTTTAAAATCTAGCATTACCAGCAGAAACACACGCTACAGTAAATGTTTTACGAGAGTTTGTCAGCATTAACAAAAGAGGGCTTCTGCACTGCAATTTTTAAAAATGGGGGGCAAAACATTTCCTTGCAGTTTCATTATTTTCTATGGTTATTGTTTTTTTTTTTTTTTTTTTTTTTCATGCACATGCATGCAATGCACACAAGAATCATCACGATTTCCATAAAGTTTCAATATATTTCAAACTGATAATGGCAGTATTGAAGACTGAGGAAAAGTGGAAATGGGACTTTCGTTACAAAATCTGATGTTAAAATACCAATGTACTGTTAAACAGTTCTACTTATACATACTACATATACAGCATCAGTCTTACAGATGTGGGTACTGTAGCTTGCACACACATATATATATATTTATTCCATGGTCTGGTGAAATACTTGATTCTGATTGGCTGGTGGGTGTGGTATATTTCGTTGAAACGCACAGGTAGTTCCAGTCAGTTTTGATCACAGTTGGAAATAAATGCGCTTCTCCCAAACATTTATAGTTACCATAGCAACTCACATGTGCTGTGCACGAAACCGACAAGGGCTGTTAATGGCGGACGGGAAATCCACAAAATTAGGAAAATACTCATAAACTATGCTCCGAATTCAAGTTTTGAGAGTTTTTCAAGCGAGAATGTAGTTATTTTAAAGTCAAATCGGCCGTTTGTGTGTATGAAAAGCGCGTCTTTAAAAAATTTTGAAAGCTCCAGGCGGTCAGCGGCAGCTCAGCGAACGGCTCCCCCCCAGAGGGAAGCTTCATGTCGGCCAGACCATCAAGACCCACGGCTGGATCTAATCTCCTGCATCTCTGTTGTTAAAACGGGATATATAATTAACCTTTGCTGTATCTTACGGTCAGTCTTTGGACATTTGAACCTATAATTTGTTCTGAGGTGTTTTTGACCGATCGCAAGTAAGTTTCATAATTAATTTATGACCGTAAAAAATGTCATATCGCACTGATCCTGCGCGCTTGGCGGATTGCTTTTCTTTTAAAGAAGATAAATAAAGCAGAATGTTCTCCGACCTGTCCTGATATGTTTTTTCATTATGCAAACTTTACCTATATTTAACAGCAGATATTTCTGACACGTATTTATTTGATATGGCACCTTTTATACGATTTGTATGTTTATTATGAAATATAAATCGCGGAAATTCTGCTATACTGTACAGTAGGTATGCCAGGTATGTAAAGGTAATGTTCATGGGGAAAAAAAGCTATTATACAGATCCTCCTTCGTCACAGAAGTGGTAGAAAGACAAAAGAAACATGTGACTGGGGACTCGAAACACACTCCAGGTAAAATTAAATAAATAAAGCAGAATGTTCTCCTACTTTACCCGATATGTGTTTCTTTTCCTAAATTTCCCTACATATTTAACAGCAGCGATTTCTAAAAATGGACCCTGGCTGCTTTCTCTTCATAATACGTATTCCTTAAGTGTATTTAATTGATATGGTTCTTTTTATAAGTATAATAATATTAATATTGTATGTTCATTATAAAAATGTAAATCGTAGCTCAGCTTTCGCAGTATTAATGTTAAGATATAAGCAAACAGATCCTCCCTCATCCCCTCAGCACGCAGATGCGCGCGCTCTCTCTCTCTGTCTGCCTGTCAGTTTGTCACAGCTGATTCAGTGGAGGGACTAGAAAATCTAACAATTAAAAACGGACAAAAATTCGGACAAATATTGCCCAGCAAAGAGAAAACCTAGTTTAAATATAGGCCTACCTTGGCAACAGACCATGGAATAAGCGGGATAATCAACGGATTGCCGTGCGTTAAAGGATTTTAATGCACTTCGCGGAGGCGACCACACTCCGCTGCGCGTCAAGTGGTCCTTTGCCTCCACGTCGTGCATTAAAATCCTTTAACGCACGGCAATCCGTTGATTATCCCTTAT
>CAIGQQ010033221.1:192561-204416 GCA_903798035.1 Danio albolineatus
GATAGATAGATAGATAGATAGATAGATAGATAGATAGATAGATAGATTTTGTCAGTCAAAGTACATGATGTAACTTCAGAAGAATCAAGCTTTAAATTGAAAAAAATATATATATTCAAAATCTTTGGTCTTTTTTGAGGGAGATGCCAATGGTCTAATCCAATTCAATGATCTATGCTAAGCTAAGCTCAAAGTGCTGTTGCCAGACCCGGACATTGGCTAAATAGATTAAAAAAAGATATAAAACTCAACTGTTTATCTCTAAGAGAGTTGTAAAATGAGCCTTTTTTCAATAAAAACAACAACAATTTACTGAAAATTGTAAAACATAAACTATGAAAATCTCTAATTTAGAAATATATGTATTATTTAATTGTGAACGTATTTGTCACTAATTTGTCAGGCACGTTTCTAGGTACTTACTACTAATACTTTGGTACTAATCTTTTTTTTCTTTTTCTTTTTTTAAATTATTATACTTTTTTTTAATTTATCTAATGGGGTATATCTATTCATAGCAAGTTCCTGCGGTGCAATTTCATGAGCACATGCAATCCACCAAACTGCAGGAATGACCCATTTATAGGAAATGTTCATACAGCTAGTTCATCGCCGAATATCTTGATCCCTCTCCAGGGGTCTTCGGTGACCTTAAAGGACACATGAGCTGACATACAGAGACACAGAGGGCTCACGTCACCGCAGATTAATGTCCTGTTGTCTGGTTGTTTTATTCTCCACGCTCAGTGTTAATCATACAATGGGATCATGCCGTGGACAGTATGGCAGAGCAGGCTGGTACATTAGCCGCAGATTAATGGCACGGTTATCCCCTAGTGTGAAGCCCTTATTGACTCCTGGGTGACAAAGTCTTTGCCACGGCAACTCCCAGCAATGTAGAGCCATGGAAATGGAATGGGTAATCAGTCTTTGTTCAAATCTGCTGGTTTGTCAATGAACAAGCTTGCGGTAATTATGTTTATTTGCACAATGGTCCGCATTCTGTGGATGTCACGTTGATTTCTACATTGCCAGGCAACATTAATGTATTTCCATATGTATGATGAGGGATAAGCAGGCAGATATCATATATACCCAAGCTAGCCCCTGGTTCAGATACAACCATCAAGATTCATACATGGATATTTATTGATAGGTGAAGAAACACTATTATTCCTTCACTCTCCAGCTCTTATGAATATTAATCAAATTTTACTGGGATGCACAGCTGTTGGTGCAACATATTTGTCAGAATATTGTATACGTGCATTTTAGAATTGTATTGTTGAGTCTGTGTGGGTGTACTTGTTAGTGTGGTTTACGAGGACAAAAAGTGTATAATGACACATGTTTGACCTACAGTAGTTTTCCTTTATTAAGATGGTGTACGAAGACATGCATTGTGTCCTCATAAATAAACCCCCTAACTGGGTCTTTTGACATTCAAAATTTGCTACGTTTTCTGTGAGAGTTGTGTTTAGGGGTAGGATAGAGCGTATAATAAAGACATATAAGGCACATTCTAACTAATTATCTAACCCTGAAATAAAAACAAATACCGTGAATAGAAAATATTTCATTCCAAAAATTTCTAAAATGGACAGATGGTTGATTTCTGTGCGTTGTTCTGGAAAAGAAGTATGCGATTCATTTGGTTCTCAGATTTTTTTCTTTATTAAAAACACTTTACAAATGTACAAACCCTGTCATTGTTCTTGTCCTCAGCCAACTGAACCTAATCTTGAGAAATAGCAAGTTTAAGTTGTTATGAATCACATCAATTGATTAAAAACATGAAATTTTAAGAGGCGACAAGCCAGACCCTGTCACAGATACAAATTATTTAGGGAATAACACAGTATTAAGAGCCATGCATATGTAAACTTTTTAATAGGGTATTTGTTTTAAATATTAATTAAACTATATATATATATATATATATATATATATATATATATATATATATATATATATATATATATATAATTTCACAGGTTTTATTTACATTTGAACTAAAACATCTTTAAAGGCCTGATAACATTTTTTCTAAATATAACATGAAAAGAATTCTGAAAATCTAGCCAGAATTTTCATTTATTTTGATAAAAATCTAGAATTTTCCTCTAGGAATTTTTTTTCTTGACTCTTCAGAAGTTAAAACACAAGTTTATTATTATTGTATAAAAAAATAGCTTTTAACAAAAATTTCGATTTTAATGAAGATCATCAGTAATTTACATAAGGAAACAAAAATGTTTTTTCAAGTGATCTGTTCATCTGTACACAGAGAGAGAGAGAGATAAAGAGTAAGAGAGAATATACACTGAACAAATGGTATAGTACTTACTTTGACAGTCAAAAATGGCTAATAATGTTCACAAATCTTACATAGAATTAACAATGTGCACATAACCAACAGGAACTTGAATCTTGAAAGCTAGTCATGTGTATTTTCAGACTTTCATGACTGTGTGTCGATGTGTAGGTGTGTGTGGATTCATCACAGTTTTGAAAGGCCATGTGTGGTGCTAACAGTCTGGGTCTGGGGTCATCAGGTGTGCCTGGCATGTGGTGCCACCGCCGAAAAAACTTGCAGCAAGATGAGAAACAGGCCCAGAAAATCACAGTTGCGCAGCGTGAGTAAGCTTGTCTTCCCTCTATTCTTCTATTGACAAGCTGTTTTCATTTGGTGCCCTAGAAACTCGTTCTTGTTAAGTCTTCACACAATCCTCGAGGTCACCATCATTATCAACCTCAGCTGCAACAACATTATGGCCCCTGTGACCTGAAAAATTTACGCTGGCCATCGCCACACCGACTAGACGCCAAGTCATCTTAATAAAAGCAGTGGTTTGATGCAGTCGAGCATGTGCTCAATTTCTGCAGGCCACCAATTGGTTGTTGTACATTGTAGAAGAAGCAATTGTTTCTTGTGGTCTTGCAATTACTTTGATCCACTAAAGGCAGCCTGGTGAGTTTTCAGTGCCTTTTACCTTTTGTAGAGGGAAACACAACATGGGCTCATTGGAAATATGTTCTTTATTATACTTTTTTTTTTTTTTTTTTTTTCGTGAAGCTTCAAAAACACACTGCAACATATGACTGTATTTTCTAGGTAAAATAAAAACTTTTTTGACTGTATGGCATCAACAGCTTTGTTTCCTTTTCACAATAATGATATTTACAGGGATGTGATACATTCACTGGCCATTTTATTAGGTACACCATACTAGTACCAGGTTGGACCCCCCTTTGCCCTTAGAACTGATTTAATACTCTGTGGCATAGATTCAAAAAGGTACTGGAAATTTCCTCAGAGATTTCGGTCTATATTGACATAATAAATTAACATGATATATTGATCACTTGGGGGCGCCACAGTGGCGTAGTGAGTAGTACGTTTGCCTCACAGCAAGAAAGTCGTTGGTTCGAGCCTCGGCTGGGTCAGTTGGCATTTCTGTGTGGAGTTTGCATGTTCTCCCCGTGGTTGCGTGGGGTTCCTCCGGGTGCTCCGGTTTCCCCCACAAGTCAAAAGACATGCGGTACAGGTGAATTGGGTAAGCTAAAATTGTCCGTAGTGTATGTGTGTGAATGCGAATGTATGGATGTTTCCCAGAGATGGGTTGCTGCTGGAAGGGCATCTGCTGGGTAAAACAAATGCTGGATAAGTTGGCGGTTCATTCCACGGTGGCGACACTGGATTATAAAGGGACTAAGGCCCCATTTACACTAGTGCATTTTCGTTTTAAAAACGCATAAGTTTTGCTACGGTTACGCCATCCGTCCACACTACGCCGGAGTTTTCGAGGCGCGAAAACGAAGCGTTTTAGAAATGCTGGAGAGGCTGTTTCCATTCTAAAACGCTGCTGCTGCGTCTCAGTGTAGACGGTGGAAAACGGACACATTCGAAAACGGAGGCGTGGCTGCAGAGATTGGCTACGTGATTGGGGCTTTGGGTCATTGCATATCCTTCCCTTATTCGTCAAGCGCACATGGCTATAACGTCACCGGCAGACGGCTGACCAGCCTTCTCTGTAAACACTGTAATTTCGATAGCCATGGATGTTTTATATTCATTTGTTACTTTAAGTAACAACTCGACCTCATCGTCTGTCCACAAAAAGACCTCTCTTGCTTTCTTTGCCATTGCGTTCAACCAGCGTTTGTTGACTAACAATAACCAAATACCGAGTGAGACGCATGCTTCCTGTTTATACTTGAGTGTTATTGCCCAGAGTGCGCGAATGGTCACGTGATATACGTTTTTGGTGGCGTAATGTGGACGGACATCTGTAGAGAGAGGCTTGGGTAAAACGCTAGTGTGGACGCGGATCGTTTTCATGCTGAAACACTGTTTTAAAACTAAAACGCACTAGTGTAAACGGGGCCTAAGCCGACAAGAAAATTAATGAATGAATGAATATTGATCACTTGGTTGCTGCAGATTTGTTTACCTCACATCCATAATGTGAATCTGTCGTTCCAGCACATCCCAAAAGTGCTCTATTTGGTTGAGAACTGGTGACTGTGGAGGCCATTTGAGTACAGTGAACTCATAGTCATGTTCAAGAAACAAGTCTGAGATGATTCGCGCTTTAGTACATGGCGCGTTGTCCTGTTGCAAGTAGCAATCAGAAGATGGGGATCATCCAATCATCCGAATGTCACAGCAGAAATCAAGACTCATTATACCAGGCAATGTTTTTCCAATCTTCTATTGTCCAATTTTGGTGAGCCTCTGCAAATTGTAGCCTAAGTTTTCTCTTCTTAGCTGACAGGAGTGGCACCCGGTGTGGTCTTCTGCTGCTGTAGTCCATCTGCCTCACGGTTCAATGTGTTGTTCAGAGATGCTCTTCTGATCGTCTTGACCATGTTTACATGCCTATATGCATGGAGTTGCTGCCATATGGTTGGCTGATTACAAATTTGCGTTAACAAACAGTTGAACAGGTCTACATAATAAAGTGGCCGGTGAGTGTATTTAAAGTATTATGTTCAAGAAGTTCTTTGTACAGCACCAAATAAATACCACAAAATGTAATGTTGTAAGTGGTATATCTGTACAGAGTATGGTGAAGCATGTTCTATAAAAGAGGTGAAAACAATGCAAAATCAAGGTAAAGTACATGGTCACGGAGCACCTTTCTCTTGTGTTTGCTTTTGATAAAACTATTGGAGTTTAAGTCAGTGGTTTGCTGGTTTAAGTGATCTGTACAACAAGCCTCACCTTCTCAAAGACATGTAGAAGAAGGAAGTGTATCTAAAATACTCAACAAAAAGAACTCTAACTAACATATTTCAGAAAATGTTGACAGCACTAGTGGATCTAGTGGATTTGTATATATTAAACGTGCAATGAAATGTACCTGGAGGAACATATTTTAGGTTTTGCAAAAATGTACATTTACAATAAACCTGGGCAGGGGAAACAAACAAATGTTGTCTACTTCCCAACTCTCATGGACTATATCTTGATGCTTGGTCAGGACTCTCTAGGATGTATTTATGTTTTGCCAAAAATGTAGACCTGCAGTTCCAATAAACCTTGCTGGGTGAAACAACAGTTTTGGTCTCGTTCCCTATTTTCATGGCCTACACTACCTGACAAAAGTCTTGTCGCATATCCAAGTTTTTAGAAACCACAAATGATAACTTGACTTTTTAGTTTTTGCTTTCAGGAACACAAAAATACTTTGTCAGGTAATGAACTCTTTGCTTTCAGGAACACAACAAGACTTTGTCAGGTAGCACTTAATTTAAGGCAGTATATAATTTAATATATTTAAAATCCAACTTTACAGTGTGCAAACTGTGGTGTTAAAATGTAATCATCTAATTGTTCATTTTGTTCATCAATCAATCTCTTCAAATTGCTTCATGACATTCATACACATTGTAGTATGGTTTCTTTTTTGTACACAACCACAATAATTTAGTTGCATTACATTTTTAGACATTTTGAAGCATCTATCTCAACCGACAACCTTATTTTTTGTCAGTATAAAACAGAAATATACAACTACAGTCATCATTTATTCAAAAATAATCTTTTTTACCTGTGTCTGTGTGGTCCCTTGGTTCAAAACAGAAACCTTGCTGATACTATTTGAATAGTTGTCAAACACACATCACTGAGCTGTTGTGTTTGGCCCTTTTTTGAATTCTTTAAAGGTCTGCTTTTCATTCTTTGTGGCATAAGATTCAATTGCCTTTCAATAAAACGCAGTAGCAGTCAGTAACTCTGATGGATGCTGGATGGGACAATGGTGTATTGACAATTTTTAAATACTTTCTGTACAGGCTCGCAGCAGTGGTAGAGTTTCCATCACTGCATTAATGTTTGTTTTGAAGCATTACAAGAAAAATAAGGGATGAAAATGCCAAATGTTATATAACAATCCCTTAATTCACTTAAGAGTTCACTGCAAAAGGTGTTGGGTTCCACACAACCAAATTGTGTCTGGTCAACATGAAGGAATTAAGTTAACATATAAATTTTTTAGCAAATTTAAGTGGATTGTACATAAAACAATTATTTTCCAACTTGAGCAATTCGCGACAAACACGCAAAATCCTTAATTTGCTCAAAATCATGTCCCAGGATGTCCATTTGCATCTTTGCATTGACTAAACATGTAAATCACTCACACTTGAAGCTTCACCCACATCTGGTCTGAATGCCCTATTACAATTTGATAGAATCTAATTCACTTTTGGGTTTTTCTTTGTTTATTCAAGGAACTTTGAAAAGATTATGATGGAAACTGGCTAGTGGCAGCTCGCACACTCATCAAAAATATCAGAAAAAAACATCACTTTACTAAATGACCTTTAAATGGCAAGATGCACTGCACACATGAAAATCAGGAAAAACAAAGTAATATTATTCAGCAAATCTGGTATTATCCAGAACATAGTCAATAATGATACAAATAAGATGTATAAGATTATGTATAAGATTTCATGGAGTAGGGTGCGTCTTGTGTGTCATGTAATTTATTTTCCATAAGTTAATTTAATTAAGTAGCTTGGTGGTTAGCACTGTCGCCTTACAGCAAGAAGGTTGCTGGTTCGAGTCACGGATGGGGCCAGTTAGCATTTCTGTGTGAAGTTTACATGTAATCCCGATGTTTGCGAGGGTTTCCTCCACTGTCCAAAAACATGCGCTATTGGTGAATTGGATTTACTAAATTGGCTGTAGTGTATGAATGTGTGTGTGAATGAGTCAAAGTATGGGTGTTTCCCAGTACTAGGTTGCAGCTGGAAGGGCATCTACTGTGCAAAACATATGATAAAAATATCCAGAAAAATGTAATGCATCTACAGACAATGCTTCGATCACACAATTCCAAACTTGTGGCCAAAATTACCCCAAACAAGTTGGAAGTGCGCATATGTTTCAAAAACTCCCAGAGCTCTTTCACCTCAACGTTTGCCCACTGTTCTCTAATTGTACCCTAAAAGCCTCAGTGATTCATGGTCCAGCATTTTATCCTCTTGTCTTATTGTCTTCGTGGCCTTGCTCTCTCTCTCTGTCCTACTTGTCTGCAAGCATCGCCGCAGCAATTATGGAAGTGTGCCATATACTCCTCATGACTTGATCCATCAGGCTGTGCCATTTAAGATGCTAATGACATTAGAAAGCTCCCACTTGCGTGTTTGCATACACACAGCAGAGTTTGTTTGTGCCGGGATGGATTTCTCTGTCCGTGTGTATGTGTGTGTAGTAGAGCTGTCCTGCAAGAAGCTGAGAGTAAGCTTCCAAGATCAAAAGAGAAATGATACACGACAGCAATCACTTTACATTCGCCCAGCAGGCCAGCTGGAGCGTGCTGAGCTGGTGATGGAGGACTGCAGAAACCAGTCGCAATCTGAATGACTGCACTGAGCGGTTGGTGGGATGTGATTCAGGGGTGCTGGGAGTGATTTTTCTCTACGATAGATTTCAATGATGAAGCTGGAGAATTAGACCATGCCCTCTGTCATCGAAGCCACACTCCTATTTATGATGTCACTTGTTTTGTTGTTGTCATTTTTGTAAGTTTCTTGTGTTTAAAAAGGCTGCTTTATTTTAGTAAATATACAGGAGTATTGTGGAATTTTATTACAATTTCCTTTAACACTCAAGTTTTAAATACTTGACGTATGGACGTACAGTATGGAATACTGTTTGTGGGTCCAAGCCGCTACTTATTTGAATTGAGAAAATGTTTGTTTATGACCTATCACACATTAAAGTGAGTTTTATATAAAATCATAGTGTAAACAACAGTCTCTGAACTTGCTGCATCACAAATACCAAAATTTTAACAATTTATACAAATTGTTATATATATATATATATATATATATATATATATATATATATATAAATTGTTAACGGTCCTGTAAAGTGCTTTGAAATGTGCATTTTCTTTATTTAATCTCAACTGAAAGATGGAGACAGGGTGGGAACTGCCAATAGCATTTAATTTCATCACAGCTCAGCAGAAAAAAAAAAAAACACAAGAAAATGTAGCTATTTTACATTTTGTCAGTTTAGTGGATAATTCGTAAGATGTCTTAGGAGCTCAGTTGTAGAAAATGTAAAATGTTAAAAAGGAAGCACGGCACTAAACCTAACCCCTATGCTTAGCTGTCATTGGAGGATGAGCAAATCATACTAAATTGTACAAATGAGATCGTACAAATTCACATGAATTAGCCACTAAATCAAAAAGTTATGAATTGGCTTGAGATACTGTAGCATTGGTCTTGAAGGAGGTAAGACACATCAGATACTAGACAGCGTTTGATTAATAAGAAGATTTTATTAGAAACTGAAATATGAATTGATGTCATACAAAAAAATCAATTTTTGGTGGAAGTGACAAATCTTTTGATGTTTAATTGTTAATGATCTTCTAAATGCAAACTGTCACTTTTTTGGATCACACTAGATTTTAGACATCCTGTAGGACTAACATACTGATACTAACTGAATTAAACTGTGTATATGAAAACGTTCATATACACACCAGTTCCTGTCTCCTTGATCTGTGTGTTTTAGCCTCATTAATATAAATTGTTTTCGCTTTAAATGCATTTTAATTGTATTTCTTTGAGCTACCTCAGTCGTCAGCGGCATATGGCATTCAGAATTCATTCCAATATGATTTGATGCTCAAAGAAACAAGTATTGTTTTTTTCAATGTCAAATGTTTTTTTCATGATTCTTTGATTTATAGAAAGGTCAACGAAATAGCATTTGTTTGAAATAGTCTTTAACAGCCTTTGTTTGTAAAGCATTCTGTAATATTGACATTGACACCTTAGATCAATACTGTACATCCCTGCAGAACAAAAAAACTATTTATTTCAGTAAAAATGTACCAAAATAAATAAATAAATAAATAAATAGATCTATAAATATAAATAAATAAATAAATAATAAAATAAATAAATAAATGAACGAACGAACGAGCGAACGAACGAATGAAAGTGAATAAATGATTAAATGAATGAATGAATGAATACCATTTTAAAAAGAGCATAAAAAGTGCATCAGATTTTTTTAAATAGGAGAAGTTTTATACTTGGCCACAGATGTCTGGATTAACGCACCACATTTACTGTAATACACTGGCACTCACGCTTAATAGATGGCTTGATGCTTTTATTAAGTCTTGCTAAATCGTAAATCTTCTTTTATTTAAATCAGATTATAATAGACAGTGTGCATATGGCTTGGGTACCTTTGATTTCTGCTGATTTGTGTGCTGTGGAAGAAAGCTGCGCTGGTAAAAAATCTGATAAGTGACTGTATATTTTAAGTTGTTTGTAGTTTTGTCATTATTATATTTTTCTCTCCATTTATGCAAGCTTTAAAATTGCATTATGAGATCTCTGTCATTCTCTGGCAACTTCTGATGCTGCAAATATATTTCTGAAGTGCTGCTGAAGTGATTTTTTTATTGAGATGTTTAGTAGTTTGAAGCAATATAAATGTTAGATTGGCTCCACGGTGGCGTAGTGGGTAAGCACGTTCGCTTCACAGCAAGAAGGTTGCTGATTTGAGACCGGCTGGGTCAGTTGGCATTTCTGTGTGGAGTTTGCATGTTCTCCCCGTGGTTGCTTGGGTTTCCTTTGGGTGCTCCGGTTTCCCCCACAAGTCCCAAGACATGGTATAAGTGAATTGGGTAGGCTAAATTGTCCAAAGTGTATGAGTGTTAATGAGTGTGTATTGATGTTTCCCAGGGATGAGTTGTGGCTGGAAGGGCATCCGCTGCGTAAAACATATGCTGGATAAGTTGCCAGTTCATTCCGCTGTGGGGACCCCAGATTAATAAAGGGACTAAGCCAAAAAGAAAATGAATGAATGAATGATAAATGTTAGATTATAAATAAATTTTGTTTCATCTCTTACAGTATTGTACAGGTTTAAAAGCACAGTAAAATACAAACTGTACCATGCTACCATCCTATATCCCAGTAAGACCAGTCGCAAAATATTTTGAATGAAAAAGAAACTGTTCAATTAAATTAAACAACAATTAGGAATTCATCCAGTTCCTGTTTTCTAAAGATGTATGATTTTTAAAATAATTGTTCTCCCAAAAATTGTAATTATTATGTCATGATTACACTTGTTCTATCAGCCTGTTTAAATTCCTTTCTTCTGTTGAACATAAATAGATATATTTAACATTACTGAGTCAATCAAATTACATTAGGATACACAAAAAAATAAAATAAATGTAAACTGCAAATGACAGTAGCTTCATTACAGATGCTAAAAGATAACATGTTTTTATGATATTTATGTAAAAATACAATCTGAATAATTAACAAGTGTATGCTGATATATGCAAATATTCAGAGAAATGTTCCTTAAATTAATTCAACCAAAGATTTATTGAACTATAAGTCTGTGGAGAGAGTTTATTGTTTGAATTGCCTCATAAAATGGACAGAAACTCTAAAAAGAATATGGAAATCTTTGGAGATGAGGTGTTCAATATAATATCTAGTGAAGTTTTTTTCATGCTTCAACTGAAACAATCAATATTAATTTGTTCAAATGATGATATAAGTTTTGAAGTCTCACAGAAGTCTCACATTCAACAACATTTAGATTGGCACTGTGCAGGGACGTCTTGGGAACAATATGGTGTGCAACTGTTCAAAAAAAAGAAAAAGTATCTCATGCTACTTGAGATAGAGAAAGAGTGCATTCAGAAAGGATAATTATTCTCTGAGCTGCAAGGGCTGCGTGTAACATAACATCAGCAGATACGTGTTGTTGTTGTTGTTTTTTTTATGTAGCACTACTACATGTTGGGATAAACAGCTTGTCACTATGAATGCTACACTGTTTAGAAAAAAAAAAACGTGCTGTCATTTCAATGAAAAATGCGATTATGTTAGAAGCGTTGCGTCTTTTAGACGACTAACTCTCCAACACTGGAGGTGTGATTGCACAAGTGCACATGTGGGCTTTTGACAGTGTCTGTACACTTTATTCCCAATAGAAAATTGTTCGCTGTGACTTACAGTAAGCATCCAGAAGAGCTGGTTGACAGCAATACCATAGAAGAACCACTTAGGTCAACGATTCTTAAATTGTTGACCCAGAACTCTCACCCTCCACTCAAAACCAGTTTGATATTCTGACTTGTGTCAGGAGTTATTGTGAAGAATGTTTGAAACCAGTATGATATTATTTTACTACAATAGATGTAAATAGTTAGCAGTTTCTAAAAAAACAAAAAAAACATTCTTATAGTCAGCATGAAATGGAAGTTAAATGTGTCCTTTTTTATTCCTATCTTGACGTACAAGTACAATTAAATCAGTGTCTAATTTATATATATATA
>CAIGQQ010033221.1:210270-230382 GCA_903798035.1 Danio albolineatus
ATATATGAAAACCGCTACATTCAAATTCTACCAGTTTTTGGTGCTAATCTGCACCTGATAGTAAACTCCTTAACCGTCTGACAAACTATTTAACTGGGAGCCAAGCTTTCCAGTTTTCACTGACTTTGCAAGATGGTGAGCTGTTATAAAGTGACTGAAACCATCTGACAGCAGGTTGTCCAGATGAAGATCAGATGTTTGACACTTTAAGGTACAGTATGAGAATCTGGTCATTTCAAATGTATGATTAGAATATGCATCCTTACTATATCAATAACTCATTCAACACCCCCACCCCCAAAAAGCCTGGCTGTTAATGATAGACAAATATATAAAACAACGTTATAATCTGGAGAATCTCAATGACCACTCAGTTCAACACTGTGGTTGGAATGATAATAATTAATGATATATATTTTAGATTGAATCTCAGGATAAAAGATTTACACACAATCTAGACAGTATTTTAAATATATGTCCAGTCTTTTTACTAAATACTAATGAAGATGAGAAACCAATAGTTATACAATTATAGTTATACAGTTCAGGGAATATTTCAGGGAATACAATTTTCAGGGAATACAATGAACAATTACAGCCAGTATAATGCAATAATTAGAGTGTAAGCAGCAAATGTCCATGTTAATATATTATTTATTAACAATTACAGGACATGAATTAGGAATGAAAAATAGATGGCTGAAGGATATCATGATCATTTTAACATTGGCAAGCAAAGGCTAAAAAGGGATCTATGTGCAATATAAGGCTCAACAAAAAATAAATCAGAACAGCAACTCAACGAAACATAGGGCTGGGAACCAAGAAACTCAAAAACAAAACATTACCTCATTCAAATAATGACAAACACAGACTCGTACAAAAGGTCTTACATTATGTATTATGTATTCAGGCTGACAAGGTAACAATGGGGAGGAGACAATAAATTACCGTGGCAACTAACAGGGGTAACAAGGGATTTGTTTGGTTTTGTCAACCCAAATCTTACTCTGTAATCTGGAGTTAATTTTGTGCAACAGGCCTCAGAATGTCCACTTTGTTTACAGAAACCACTACACTATAGAAACCACTTTCAGATGCAGCCAAATGCCATATACTGTCACACTAGCAGAAAGGCATGAAAGACATTAGCATAGCTACTGGAAAATGGTAATAAATAAAGGTCTGTGTTCAAACGCATTTATATCAAATGCATTAAACAGCTAATTTTGAAAAAAAATATATATTAGTATATATTAGTATATTAATTAATGCAATTCATGTTTATTTCTATAGCACTTTTACAATGTAGATTGTGTCAAAGCAGTTTTCAGTGTCAGTCCAGTTTTCAGAGTTGAAGTTCAGTTTAGTTCAGTTCAGTGTGTTTTAATTTTTAAACTTCACCAGTTGATGAAAATGAAGGAAAAAAAAAAACTCGAGAGAAACCAGGCTCAGTTGGCCATGACCATTTCTCCTTTGACCAAACTTCCTGCAAAGCTGAAGTCTAGGTGCCGGAGGCTGGAGAATACTGGACATCCATCGGTGAGAAACTGAAGATGCAAATCAGTACCAACACTTATCTGTGAATAAATAAACAGATATGTGACATGTCATTCACTGAACTATGGTTAAGTGCACAGTACTTAGAGGGTTAGGGATGAAGATCTACACTATTAAGAAGATAGACCTCCCAAGCAGTGGGTGGTGAACTATCACTGTTGCTTTTTTTTTTCTTTTTCCTTTTTTTTTCTTTCTTTTTTTTTTTGAGCCAGACACTTAACTCCTGGTTCATATACATCAAGCTATCAAAGACTTGGATAATGACACAGTAGGAAGAAACATGCTGGTTTCCAAAAAAAAAAAAAAAAGTGAAGTGCTGGTGTGTGCTGTCTGTCAATAACATAACCCATGGATGCTAAAAGGACATATTGATGTCAAAGAATCCAAGGCTGTGTATAACGAGAAGTCTTTTATATACTTTTCACAGTTTGAGAGGGTTTTCTTCTCTGTCTTGGACATGGCACATGGCCTGAATGCCCTTGAAAATACAAATTCCATTTTCAGACTCAGAGGGGAAGTGCATATCTTTTTTGAGGTTCAACCGCAGTCAACAATAGTTGCATTTTTTTACCTGCTGTGAAGGTACACCAGCCAAATCCTATCACACACCTGCCCACAGCGCGGAAAGATGTGGCTCATTGTTGCCTTTAATGAAAAACAAAAAGTAGACCAGCAACCACAACATAATTAACTGGCACATTGCTAAGCCTGCTCCTGGTTATTCTCTGTGACAGAGCTAAATGGTGTGAAAGCTCAATTTCCCCCCACAAAGCCTCCACAAGCTGTCCTGGACCGTCCTACTGAAGAGAATGTCTTAGACTAGCATGAATTAACATGCAGATCCAGCCTGGTTTATGCTAGTCTGGTGCTGGTCTAGTTGGTGGATTTGCATAGCTATTGTTTTCAGCACACTATCACAACTAATGCTATTGCAAGTTCAGTCAGATTTGAATTAAAATGCCGGGAAGTGTGAATTGGATGAATTGAATTTTAAGGAATTATACTTCTGCTTCTTAAAAATCTGCTCCCTGCTTTCCATTCAGGGATCAAATTAGCAACTAAATGACAATTAATTGATAATAAACATGCACATGACGTTATGTTTCCATTCCCATTATGTTTCAAGTACCAACACAATCTCACAGCATTTCGTAACTTATTTTAGTGCTAAATTGTATCAATTTATATGTTCTTATTTATACAATTTACTATGATTTGCTCATCCACCAATAACAGTTGGGTTTAAGGGCGGGGTTGGGTGCCGCATACCTTTTTAAAAATTGTACATTTTTGTTCTACTGAACTCATGAATTTGTACAAATTAGCATCTAAACTGACAAAACATAAAATAGTTATTTTTCCTTGTGAGATCCGGTTGGAAGTACTGTGTAAATCCCCTCTTAGCAATTAACAGTCTCTTTAAATGCAAAGGAGCTGCTGTTCTCCACACTCTTTCCCAAAAAGTGTGGTGCTTTACCAGCTCCTGCCTCATTTATTGAAAAAATAAAACATTAGCAGGTGTTTAAAATAGGGCTGTGTATAAATATGAATGCAACTATCACAATATATGTATTTTTTTACAATAGTATATTGATATTCTAACCTCTCCATTTTAATCATGTTTTAAACATGTTTACGCTTACAGTACCTTGAAATTCAATTTAAAAACCCTCAGCAAATCTCTAAAATAACTAGATTGTAATGTAATGTTGATTGTAATAACTGTATGGCACACATATATAGTGATTTGCAATGCTAAAGGCTACCTTTGCTGACAATTAC
This sequence comes from Danio albolineatus, assembly GCA_903798035.1. Lineage (NCBI taxonomy): Eukaryota > Metazoa > Chordata > Actinopteri > Cypriniformes > Danionidae > Danio > Danio albolineatus. The sequence continues at coordinate 213,613 of CAIGQQ010033221.1, forward strand.
CATAAAAAACAACAACAGTAAATTCCAGAAATACATGCATGAAAAAACTATACAGCACACTGTAATATTAACTAATGATCTCATAAACTGTAATAAATAATGTAGTATTTTGTTTTTAGTATAGTACACTGTAGCATATACCTCACTGTGTGATTTGTTTGCATTACTATAGTTATTGTGTTGTGAAAACAACTATAGAATTACCACAACATTTTACCACAACACCTGGTATATTAATGCTGTACCTGTTTGTTTGAGATGCACTGATATAAATTAATAAATTAATAAATTATGGTTTTATCATAAATTATTGTGGTTATATGTCGATGGTAGAGTTTAAATATAGAGTAGAATAGGTACTTACATCATGTCTGTTTTTGTATCATGTCAATCTATAGTTTTCATTCATTCATTTTTTTGGGTTTAAGGCATGAATTTTGTAGAGCCGTGGAGCTATTGTCTCACAGTGGAAACATAGCTGATGCATGTGAAATGACCTCTTCCTCCATACCTTTTTTTTTTTTTACTTCAATTTGTTTTGGTTTGTTGTTAATAAGTCACATGTGATTTATATTGTATTGTGAGGCCATTGTCAATGCTCAACTCTAGTTTTAAAGCCTTTTCAGTCTGTCAAATACATATTTTTCAAAGTTCACAGATTTAAAAATACATCAGTATATTAGATCTATGAAACAGTGGCTCATTGACATGGCAAAAACACACTACTGAAGTTATTGAAATTCAGATTACTGTGATGTGTACGCTCTCAGAAGAAAGCTCAATGGAGATAAGGTTGAAGGAGATCGGTGTTTACTGATAGAGAGAACAACCCCCTTTGGAGTAGACTTTGTGCTTCGTAAACAACAACATTAAACACTAAATTAAGCAGAAATTGTAAAGGATAATAGGGCCTCTTTAAATCAATACCAGTGCATTGTCAGGATGGAGGGATACCCAAACAAACAGACCAATGTTTTGACTACAAGAGTCACATATTATGTCTGAAACTTAACTATCACTGTTTTTTTTTTTTTTTTTTTTTTTTTTTTTTAATAGGCTCTCCTACATTTTAACAGTGTGGACGATTTTTGAATCCATTTAGTTGATCTCTGGTGGGAACAATTTTAGCTTTGCTTAGCATAGATTATTGAATCGGATTAGACCATTAGCAAAAATTACTAAAGAGATCCAATAATTTACACTTAAAGCTTCTGTAGTGTTCTGTGGTGTCATTGTGTAATAAAGCCAATTTTGCCTATTTAGGCAAAACCTTAAATTGTGATTTATTTTTATTTTTCTGTGATATATATTGCAATATGAATACAATTTCACTAGATGAGTTGAATAACTGTTTGGAAAGAACTTCTAATTTTGGATTGATTGGGATGATTTTGTTGAGGAGTGCATAAAATATAACTAAGAATCTACAAGCATAGATAAATTCAATAAAGAAAAAAATGCAAAATAAACAGCGTCTTATTGTTTTTGATGTAGTCAAAATGTACTCAGGTATGTAGTGACTACTAGTAAATAATTCTGGCCCAGATTTGGCATAAAGCTGGCACAGTACACTGCAAGTTTTAGACAGGAGATTTAACTACCTTAGAGTTTAAATTAACACTCTCTCAGAGTTTATATGGGAACCACTATAAAAGTGTTAAAATAACACTTTTGAAAGAGTTGACATTATCAACACTCAGAGAGTGTTAATTAGTGTTAACTCTCACAGTGTAAAATATGAACACTTCTCAGTGTTATGTTTTAACACTCTTAGGTCAAATTTTCAACAAAAATAAAAATATATCTTGTTTAATATCAGCAACAATTTATTAAATATTTGGGTATTGTTTAGGGAAAACAATTCAAAACAGTCACTCATTGCTAATCGTGGCAAAATAAAATGGAGTCTGGAAAAATCCTCCAGGGATAATATTGCTGCATAAATTCCCGGAAGTAGTAGTCAACACTGTATTAGCATTAGATACATGTAATTTTGTATGAAAATGAGGCAAATCAGCTTCTAACACTGAGAGGGTTATTTTATCTTTACGTAACTCTAAAATTTCAACACTTTACTCAGAATTACCGCAACACTCGAAATTTAACACTAATGAGTTTGCTGTATAGGCATTCATCTGGCACTTGCATACAGCCAAACATGGCCCAGGTTTGTCAGAGGTGGGCCAAAGCTGGGCCAGAGAAATTCAGCTATTTGGGTAAATAATTAAATATAAAATAATGTTGTAGTCTTCATTTTATGAAGAATTGGTTACATTTTACAATAAGGTTGCATTAGTTAATATTAGTTACAAACAATGAACAATACATTTATTACAGTATTTGTTCATGTTAATTAGCGTTAGTTAACGAAAACAGTTTATTGTTATTTCATGTTAACTCACGATGCATAAACTAATGTTAACAAGCATACATTTGGTTGTTGCTAATACGTTAGTAAACGTTGAAGTATGTTTAGTAAACGTTTGAAGTATGTAAATGCTGTACAAGCACTGTTCATGATTAGTTCACGTTAGTAAATACATTAAGTAATGAAATAAAGTTAATTGTTAATAATTTTTCAAAAGTGCAGCCCTAAAACTAATGGAAAATTAAAAGTTGCTAAATATTATTTTTTTGCCGGGTTGAAAATGTTCATTGACCTAGAAAATGGCAGCTTTTATTTTCTGTCTTTGTTAGTACATAATGTAACAACAGAAGTGTCAAGCTTTAAATAGAAAATAAAATTATAACAATAATTCAAAACTTTTTTCATTGGATTTTTCATTGGAGATTGGCTGAATGGATTCAAAATAGGTAAAACTCAACAGTTTAACTCTATGGAAGTTGATTTTTCAAAGGAACTGCTCTGTTCCTTTTAAACAATCTGCTACTAAAATGTCTGTGTGTGCAATTCAGCGTTTGGTGAAAAGAATATAAATGTGGCCTGATGGAACAGCTGAAATGTGTGAATTATTAATATTTTTGTATTATTAACTGTTGATTTCATTTGTATGGAGAAATAAGCATCACAGTTATTATATATTCACTTTAATATCTCTGAAGCTCATTTAAATTGGTGATCATTAAAGTGACAATATGATACTTCCTTGCAAGGGCGCTGCCTTTTAAGTCTCTGAATGTCTGGCAACCAGCATCCAAAACACAGCAGTTGCTGCTCCTCTCAGCAGGACATTGTTGGTTACAAGCTTATCCACTGAGCCGGACCGGTGGGAAGTTTTCTTGTTGACTTTATCGTTGGCGCTGCGATGTAGGTCAGAGGCATGGAGCTCCCTGACTCTGCTGTCAGCTGATTATGTCAGATTAATTTCATATGGACCTTTGAACAGGCTCTCCTTTGATGTGCTTTGATTCGCTGAGATTTATTTATTTGACTCAGTGCGCCCGTCTCGCGTGGACCGCGATAGCATGATGATAAAGGCCGAGCATTAGATCTGTCGGGTGCCATGCTGTCTTTCCCCTTGACAAATCCGCAGAACTTCCATCCTCCCGGTCCTCCGCTTGGATGACAGCCTGAGCTCTCAGACGGAAGGGAGGGACGGCTCACCCTCACAATGCAGCTGCGGGAAGGACACAGAGAGAAAGAGAGAAACAGAAAGGAGGGGGTTGGAGTGAGAGAAGGACCGAAAAGGATGCAGACAGTGAAATGATTAAATAAGGGAAAGAAAGAGAGAAAGTGAGGCTGGGAGAGAGAGAGATTGATTACTTTAGGGCTTGACACAAGCTGGCACCCATCAGTAATCCTTCAGTGACACCCTTCTGCTGTCATGAGCTCAAAGTCTGCCGCGCTCTCTAAATCCTACACATACACTTTAACACTCTTAGGAATGGCAGTCGTTCTCTGTTCTCCTGGGCTTCCCATGATTGACAAGTGGGCGAGGAGTGACTTTGCTGAGTTTAGGGTAAATATGATGAGCTTTTCAGTAGGACGCTTAGACGCTGTCACAGATGAGCAAAGTAGGAGATTGGCGTGCATCTGTTGCTGTGTAGAGAGAAACTTCAGCTCTCTGTGGATATCAGCTCCCGGAGGTGTCTTGTGTGTCTGATCCAAGTGGCCGAGACTTGGCTGGTTAGCATTGTCTGCTTGGGACGTGCTGGGAGATGCCGTAACTGCAGCATCCTGCTGCTAAAATCATTGGAGGAATTCATACAAAATTAGCCTCTGGCATAGTTCTTCGTATTCTCACAATACTGTCAGAATCATGGAGTGCAAAGATGGATGATGTGTCTCTGCTTCCTTACACTGTAGAAAAAGTGAAGCCAAAGATGGCTGCTGACATCTTGTAGTGAGTCTGTCATTCAGAGTCTACACAGAGGTGATCATGAAGTGGAGTCACTGTGTCAAGTCACACTCCATACTCCTGCAGACTCGTATAATTAATACAATAAGCTACTAGTAAGGTTTCTGCATGTGTTTGCACTGTAATGCTTTAAAATAAATGGATGGAGGTTTTTTTTTCAGTTGCGAATCAGGTTTAGGTTAACCCAGGGGTGCTCAACCCTGTTTCTGGAGACCAGCTTGAAGGAGCACTTGGTAATTAAAGTCAGGTGTGTTTGATCAAGGTTGCAGCTGAAATCTGCAGGAAGGTATATCTCCAGGAATAGGGTTGGGCACCCATGAGTTTGTCCATATTTGATCAAGCGCTGGGTTAAGACAACCCAGCTTTTGATAGTCTACAGCTTACTTGGAACCTCACCCAAGATGGTTCTAACAATTAACGGGTACTAAGTACTGAAGCAGTAGAGACTGCTCCAAAACGATTCATCGTTATTTATATAGCACTTTTTACATTGTGGATTGTATCAAAGCAGATCAACATAAAGAAAAGAGAATAAAAATCATAAGAATATTTAAAATCGTGTAACATTCCAGCAAGTTAGGTAGGCAGTAAAGTAGTGGTAGAATGGTGACGTAGTTCTACAGTACAATGCAATAGAGAATTAGCTTTAGTTCACCAAAAGACATTTCTAGAACTAAAATTGTTCCTTAAACGTAAGCTTCAGTCTCCTGTCAAACCTCCGCTATAACTGCTACAGTAAGAGAAGCTGCCAATCATGACACGACATCTCGTTTTTTTTTTTTTTTTTTTTTTTATAGCATGAAATACTGTAACTAAAATAAAACTTGTTTGTGGAAAAAAAGAACACTTCAACATACATCAGCACAATAAAAATGACAGAAACTTCTGTACTTCATTCTTAATTAAGTGAAGTTTATTTCTAAACTAATTTCGAGAGGATTACCTGTTTATGAATGACCATGGCTGGTCCCACACTAGCTAACACACAATTAAAAAATCAGATTATTCCTAAGTCACAATAATAACCAGAGTTTTCATACAGCAGTCTTCAAAGTTTTGATCCTCCTCCCCTCCCTTTTCCTAGATAGGGTGGCACAGTGGCCCAGTGGTTAGCACTGTTGCCTCACAACAACACTGTCACTGGTTCAAGTCCTTACCAGGCCAGTTGATGTTTATGTGTAGCGTTAACAAAGTTCTTTCCATGTTCTTTAAATTTTCTAATTGACTTAACCAAATAGTCACCTTAGACGAGCTGTTAGTCAGTAGTATTTCTTTTCATAGCAGTGCCTAATTTGTCTTTAGCCATAAATAAGCAGGGGAGGTCTCAGGATCTACCTGAGCTCAAACTCCCCTCTCGCCCTGCAAACAGGAGGGATCCCCAAGCTCATGGATCTTTTGAGCTTAGAGCTCTCTCCCGGGACAACATGCCAAACAACCTTTCTAATCAACCACCAGCTAAATGTGACCTCTTAAAAACTGTTTGAAGTAGTGTTGGGCCACTTGGCATTGTCTCCCCATGTTCGCGTGGGTTACCTCCAAGTGCTCCAGTTTCCCCCAAAGTCTAAAGGCTTGCAGTTTAAGTGAACTGATTGTGTGTGTGAGTAAGAGTCTTTTCCAGCACTGGGGGTTTATGAGTTCATTCATTCATTCATTCATTCATTCATTGTATAATTGAAATGTGTGGATTTTTGTACTGACTTGACTTTAACATAATTAGGAATATTTATCAATATTTTTATAATCAATTATTATTATATTACCAGTTGTAGTAGTTGTATCGGAATACAATGTATTGTAACAGAAATGTACTGCAGCATCTGAGCAGCTGCCATTGTGAATCCTAACATCTAGCTTTCACCAGGTATTATGGACCTCTTTGATGTGAGACTGATCCCCTAAATCATCCCTTCACTTCATCCCGACATCCTCCTCCTCCTTCTCCACACACATCAAACATCTCTGGAACTTTTATTTTATTTGCCGCAGTATCCCTGGACAGTACTTGCAGTTAGCGTCCTAACCCAACCCTCAACAACCAGCGTTACACATACACTAACTAGGCCAATATGAATCAGTGTGCCATCTTTCTACACTCTCCTCTCCTCCCGGACAGATCCTCACAGTGGAGCGGTTCAGATTGATTGGCTTGGTATTGATCAGAACATGTGCCGGGGCTAAAAGCGAAAGGGATGCTTCTGTGCACCCCACGGCTTAATGGAGAGGAGCCCAGTCTAGCCTGGCTCTTTTGATCCACAGAGGATTAGAGGAGATTGCTGTGTACGAAAGCAGGAAGATGCTGGTCCATCAGACAACTCGTCCAGCCGACGTGAGCGGAATGTTTTACGATGCGCCATCGGTTTATCGTGGAGCAGCTTCACTCCTGAATCCCCAAACACGCATAACGCTTTGGTGTTTTGCATGAGGTAAAGCAGGCAGCCATGTGTTCTCCTCTACCTCATTTTAGAATTAATTACCCATTCGAACAGACAGGCGGATGATCTGACCCATGTGCTATATAAACATTGCCAGATTGTTCTGTATTCTGTGCATGGCCATCCACTGAAGAGCGTCAACTACACCCTGATGAGAGCTGGTGTTTTCTCAGCTACTTGAACATGGCTGGTTAATATCCTGCTGCAGCGGGAAGGAAAAATATCTCATTTACGCATGTTTGTTTGTTTCCCTGTGATGGTGGCTCTTGAACGGCAGTGTTAATGCCAGCTCAGTGTGTCATATGGATTAGTCATATCTAATCCGAGGTGGAATCTGCAGATATCCTGTGCTGATTTTGTGGGAAATATGTGAGAATTGTTGAAAGAAAAAATGAGGGGCCATTCCCATTGATGTAATCAAAAAATGTGAGATGCAATGTTTAGGAATGTTTTACAAGCCCTTCGTCTGCCTTATTAACTTCAGTTAAAAGTTGTCATACAGTACCAACTTGTACCACAACATCATGAGGAACTTGCATTTTGTTTGGAAATTGCTTGATGTCAGAACTCAACGTTAGGCCGACATCAGTGTCCAATGTCCAACCTAAAATCGACCAAATATCAACATCAAATGATGTTTCTGCTTGACATTGTGTGGACGTTGCTACTATGACATCTATCACACATTGGATTTTGGTTGCCATACCTGACGATTAAATGTCAGTATTTGATGTCAATATGATGTTGGTTTAAGATGTTGGCTCAACATTGGATTTTGGTCACTTTCCAACACAACCTAAAATCAACCAAATATCAACATCATTTGATGTCGTTATTGGACGTCAAAATAACGTTGTCCTTAGATGCTGGCTAGATATTGAATTTTGGTCACATGACATCATAGCCTAAATCTAACTTAATATTAATGTCTTATGACATTGTGTGCCTGCTGGGTGTAAACAGAAGCTCATGACCATCATGATCACTGCTTGGATTGATAGTCATTGTAAAAGGCACTATACAAATAAACTTGAATTGAATTGAAGCTTACATTGAAAAACAATGCAAAAGTAGTGCTTTGGAATGGAAAAATGTGTTCTGTGTGAATGCTGCTGCCCTTTTCATTCAGTGAATGAACCAATGAAGTTCACCATATAGATTGATTCTTAAACTAGTGATTCCTTTGAGTCAGCTCATGTTTAAGGCTGATTTATACTTCTGCATCAAGATCACGCTTTTGTGCAATCTTCACATGGTCGTATAGCCCTCGCTGTAAAAATGTAACTACACATTGCAATGATGCGTAGCGCAATCTCTCTGATTGGTTAGCTTGGTAACTGTGACCAGTGTGGACAAGACCGAGAGCTGCGTAAATTCGTTGGAGCAAGTGTTTACAAGTGTCAAGTCCCATGAAGTAGCTCTAGATAGAAACTGTTGTTTTGTGTTTAACTTATGATTGATGTTGCACGTCCACTGGTTCACACCTCTGAATGAGCAAGTTTTAGCTACTTGTACATTAAGGTGATGTTCAGAAAAAAGCAAAACACGACAAAAAATAACATAAAAACCTGCCAGCTAGCATTTCAAATGTGTTATTGTAGAGCAACACAAGCAGCACACAGAAGTATAAATGCATGACTACGTGCAAGGGGGTCACCACAGCAGAATGAAATGTCAACTTATCCAGCATATGTTTTACACATTGGATGCCCTTCAGCTGCAGCTCAGTACTAACATTCATACTCACTCATTCACACACAAACACTACGGCCAAGTTAGTTTATTCTATTCACCTGTACAGCATGGGTTTTGTTGGAAAAAACTGGAGCACCCCGAGAAATCCATGCAAACATGGCGAGAACATACAAACTCCACACAGAAATGCCAGAACCAGTGACCTTCTTGCTGTGAGGAAACAGTGCTAACCACTGAGTAACCGTGTTGCCCCCAAAACAACACTAAACCAGTGAAATTATTGCATCAGTTGGTGGTGGGATTCCACTTTTGATTTTTTGATTACCCTTTCTTAAAAGTTCTAAATGAACAATTAATGAAGCGGTAATGATTCTGACACATCAAAAGAACAATACAACTGAGAGCAATATTTCGTTAATAAACACACAAACATAGTAGACGGTATTAGGTGATAAACGGAAAAAGGTGTTAAAGCTTTCCTCCCGACTTTTGCCGTGCAAGAAACTATGCAATTCTCATCTAAATACGTGTGTTGTGTTTATGACAGTTGAAAAGGCAGAGATAAAGAAACTCTAATCAATAAGCTCAGCTTGATATTCACAATAGTGAGTCTGAGGGAAGTTGGAGTGTGAAACAGTGTTTAGAGAAGGGGGAAAAAAACAAAAAAGTTTATTCTGGCCGTTCAATAATTAAGACAGATTCGGGAAAGAAAACATCTCGGAAAGAACGAGTAAGAGCGAGCGCTTTGATAATATCCCGCTGATTCATAAAACATTCATACACTTCATTCTCAGACTTGTCAGTCAGATCCCAGCACCTTGTTCTCTTCTTTTGATATGCAGGTCTTTGAGGCTGTGTGGGCTCTATGAAGATCTATAATCACAGCTTCAAGCCCTTTTCTAAATCTATTTGATGAAAAAAGAAAAAAAAAATCCATTTAGAAAATAAAGGATCAAATGGTCATTATTTAAAATAATGTGCTTGTCTTTAAAGGTTATTCCTGCCCTTTGACTCTGAGAATATCCCATGGCATATTATTTTATGTAGTGCGCTGATCTTGTGCGGGGGGAAAAAAGCTGGCTACGCCATGGTAGACTAGGAGAGGAAGCACAGATTTAGCCACAATCTGATTTACTTTCATCATGTCGCACGCTGCGAGATAGGCACTTAAAGTGATGAAGCAAAGCGTCAGGTTTATGTTCCTCACGGTGCTCGCACAAATGACTCGTGGCATGTGATCTACACCACAACAGCCTGCAAAGGGGGTGTCGGAGCATCGCATAGTCTCTCAGGCCTGATTAAGGAGCCATACAAAGTTTTTTTGAATATCTTATCTGGAAAAAAACATCTTTGTGAAGCAGTAGTTTACAACAGGAACCATGAGAGTCGAGTAGGTGGGGTTGCTGAAGGCAGAACAGTTCACAAACCTTCAACAGCTTCAGGCTAAAACAACTGTGTTCTTTACAGGAGTGCCAAGCGTACAGTGCACACAGAAGTCAGCCTTGCGTGATCAGACTCCTCAGTTGGCTGCAAGATGAAGCTTGGTGTGTGTCGGCACTGTTTTGGCAGCCCGTTCTTTCCCTCGGATTGGTCAAGTTTTCATCAGCTTCTCTATCAATGTGATGGTCCAAAGAAAAGCTGTCGTCTTTTCAGCTGACAGGACACTAGAAGGTCTGAGTGAAGACGTGTGCCTTGAGTTCTCCTGTAAAAAAATAGTAAGGTAAAACGAAAAATAATAATAAAAAGAGGGGTAATTCTTGAGTGCAAAAGTATGTTGTTGCATTGTGTTTGCCACTGGACTCTGCAATTAATTGAAATTCGATTTCAATTTTGACGTACACTGATTATAAAAAAGCCATAATCGAGATGTTTACGCTATTCCTATCCCATCCCATTTCCAATAGTTCACATTTGTGCCCCTACAAAGCCAAAGTACTCTTGTAAATCAGTCAAATTATGTAACGTGACTTTTGCAGCAGTTTGACATCCCTGATTAATTGAAGTGTTTTACACTCACACTGCAGGCCCTAATCTGAATTTATTTATTTATTTTTTTATTTTTTGCCCACATGTGACTCAAAACTGTTTTTGTCATGACAGTGTGAACAGCCCAAATGGAATCAGATTTTTTTCAATTCTGATTTGTGACACTTTCATATGTGATATTAAATCTGATACAGACCTCATGTTTTGCAATGCAACTGCTGTGTGAACTGTTATGCTGGAAATAATGTGTTTTTTTCCGGTGTAATGTTTTTGATCGACATGCATCATTCAGGCTCATACTACAAACAGGAGGCTTATCAGTAGGTGTATTTGCCTCAGTAGTGAGGCAAATACACCAAATGTTGTTAATTTTGTTTATTTCTTTAAAACTATAACTGCCACTCATTAACTAATCATAAACCTTTAACCAAAAAATATACAGTTTGGTTATATTTAATAAACATGTATACCACCATAATAAAATTGCATATATAAAATGAATAAAACACTGCATACAGTGGTCCCTTGTTAATTGCAGGGGTTACATTCTAAAAATAACCAGCAATCTTTGCGAAATTCGTGAAGTAGTCCGCTTATTTTTTTTTTTTCATCTTCTTCCATAATGGTGCCCTACAGGTGTATAACTTCTACCTTCCTTTAACATGTCCAGAAGCCCAACTTTTTGTGTGATGGTTAGCATCTCTCTACTATGCTTTTTGAGTGCTACCACAGGTGCCTTTGATGGTGCTGAACGTTTTGTTGACATTATGAGGTTTGTCCAGCACTTCAGAGTCACGCTGCTAGCAATCAAAGATTTATGTAAATTTTGCAAGCTGAACACATTCTGTACTGCACATTGTGCTAATCAGGATGCAGAACACAATGTGCTGTTAAAAAAAAAAGCAGCATATCAAATTGCACAAAAAAATTATAAAACTGCGAGGCCGCAAACCTTATTATAGCAAGGGATCACTGTACATTAAATAAATAATGTCATAAATTGACCTTAATAATAATACAATAAAAAAACTATTCATGTTAAAGTTAACAGTTAAAGTTTTAGTTTCATTTTGTTTTTGACTGGATATGGTCTATGTTGTTTATGATGAATTAAAATGAATTAATAGTAATTTATCAGACTCTGTAAACAATATCATTCTGAGAACTGATGGACCTGGCATGGGCCAGCCTTCACAGTAACACTTCTGTCCACTCAGGCTGCTCATTTAACCCTTAATGAGTTCACCGGTGTTCAGAGAGACGTCCATCGCTCTTGTCATATGACAAATGATCAGTCTTTTCAATGCAAAACCAGTATTTTAGGTTTCAGACACTGAAAACTACACTTCGCTAAGCCTACTTGCAAAACAACTGTTTACAGCTACACTGTGGCTGTGTTCAAAAATGGCAATAATAATCAAAATAAACATAATCTGATGATGTACTTCATCCATTTCATGCAGTGTACACGTTGTGTACGTAATCATATATTGTACGCTTGTGTGTAGCGAATGTGGGTCAGTTTAGGACCATGATCTGTTCACACTGGAAATATGATATTGGCCACATTTAAAACTATGTGAACAGCTATGCAGAAAAATCAGATCTGAGAAAAATTCTGATTTGGGCAGTAGCCCCCGCAGTGTGAGCCTAACCTTAGATTTATCTCTGTTTTTTAAAGTGTGAAGGAGAACTAGAGTTGATCTATGCATGCGCTCAGCCTCAGACATGTAATGTCATCTTTTAGCTTACATCTAAATGATAAAAATAATAGCAAAACATGTTAAATTTTAGCCCTTAGTGACTATTCACATACACTGTAAATTATTACGTAATTAGTATAAATGATCCAGAAGGAAAATGCAATGAAAAATAAAAATGTGTAACAGTATATTAAATCCTGCAGCTCTTAAAGTCAACGGACTATAATCCTGCTGCCAAATGTGTTTCTCATTATTATCAACAACAAAAATAAGAAAAATGCAAATCACTCACTGCTCTTGACTGATTGGCTTTTGAAGCTTTAAAAATGAACGAACCAAGTTTATTTTTTAGAGTGAAAACTGTGCTTAAAGCAGTGTGTTTCATTTTTATATTGTATTATTTTCAATGATTTTGAAGAATTTTTGTTTGTTTTTATTGTGTCTTTAATTAGCTTTCTGCTGTGGCATTAAGACTTGTGAAAATTCATTATCTCTAAAATGTATAGGTGTAATTAAATTTATATATAGTTGGCATTTCTGTGAGGAGTTTGCATGTTCTCCCCACATCCGCTGCGTAATTTACAGTAACGCGTGTTTCCCTGTAATGGTTTGCAGCTGGAAGGGCATCCACTGCGTAAAACATATGCTGGATAAGTTGGAGTTTCATTCTGCTGTGGTGACATGGAAGGCATAATAGCAAGAACACTAAAGACCTTGCTGTTCTTGAGGTCAGGGTAGTTCACTCTCATAGCTCTGGTTAGCTACTTAGACTCACTCTCATCAGGGTCACGGCACCAATGTGACCCCTCTGGTTATCCTCTGCCCTCTTTCTGAGCAGAATTCAAATTGGCGATACCGATATGGAAGATAGGCTACTGCATATAACAAGAACACTAAAGACCACAGCCTCCATAGCCACAGTGTCTTAATTTTATGGCAGTGAAGTTTCCTCACTTAACTCATAGTAATTGCTTTCCATTAGACTCCTCTAAAGTATAAGCACTATTACTTTTTTAAACAATATAGTTAAATTATACTGCCAAATGCATTGCATATTGTAAACAAAAATATAATTGAATTCATTTTTAAATATGTGTTTTGTAATGGTGAAGTGACAGTTTAAGTATAGTGGAGTTTGCTTAAAAAAGCTTAAAAGAAAATTTACAGTAATTTTAATTAGTTTTACAGTTTTTCAGTAGCCGATATCTGATTTTTAATTTTTTTTTGTTTTTGTTTTTTGTTCACCTGTGTCACAGAGGCCAACAAACTAATGAAAATACCAAACTTTGTCAAATTATAACATAATAAAAAAGCTGTGGTCAACCCATTACAAAGCTGTAGTCAATCCGTTCACACAAATCATTCCACAAATACACATACGTGCCCTGAACTAAATCATAAGTGTCAGTTTTTTGTTTTTTAATTGAGATTTACAATACATCATTTGAAAACTAAATAAATAGACTTTCAAGTATTGCATGTTTTTTTAGAATAGAGATATATTTGCCCAAGATACAGTTATTTGAAAATATATAATCTGAGGTTTAGTTACTATGATTTTTGGCATAAAAGAAAAATCAATAAGTACTCATGCAGTACATGTATATTTGGCAATAGCCCATTTTTAAATACCTGTACAACATATGACTTGTTTTGTGGTCCAGGATTAGATACTACAGTACCTGCTGAAAAAAAAAAAACCTTTAAAGAACAAATAGAGGACAAGTTCATATGTATATTTAACCCAACATTTTATTACGCAAGCCTAGACATCAAATGTCAAGGACATTTATAGGAATGTTAATATTTAGCCAGTACCCAAATTCATTTTCTCAAAGATCATGGATATGCAGAGCATTTACAGCATATATAGAGTCTGCACCCCTAACAAGTGCACATTTAATACAATTAGGCACACTTCTTTTGCACAATGAAGAAGAAAAGCTGCTGTGCTAAAGTTTCCACCAATTAAAATATTTCCAGCCAACTTGATTCACCAGTGTAAAAAGAATTGGTATTAACTTTTTTGTAAAGGGAAGTAAGTTCATAATGACAGTCATAGCAACATCCCTGGATTTTTTTTTTTCTCGTTGTTTGGATGTAGGGGTTGCACAGTGGCTCAGTGGCTAGCACTGACATCTCACAGCAAGAAGGTTGCTGGTTCGAGCCCTGGCTGGGCCAGTTGGTGTTTCTGTATGGATTTTGTATGTTCTCCCTGTGTTTGTGTGGGCTTCCTCCTGTTTCCTTTCCCAGTATAGATTACACTGTAAAACTTTGCTGTAAAAAAACAGCGACATTCTACAGTAAAATTCTGTATTTTCACTAAAAAACTATGCATTCTGGGTAATCTTATTGTTTCTGAGAAAGAAGTAAACTGTAAATTTACAGAGCTCAGAGTCGACACTCAGAGTCTGTGTTTGACATCACTTTTTGTGCCCTTGTTCACTCTTATGTACACTAGTTCACTAATAAAGTTCACATGACAGAGTTAATGAACACAAATAAGTGAATTTAGACACTGATGAACACCTACTGTTAAAAATCACAATCACTGAAGGAAAGAGAAACAACAAACACAAACAGTGACTTCAGTTGCAGCATTAAAAAAATCAACTAAAATAAAACACCTTCAATCTCAGCAGAGGATCATTAAACTCCACAAACAGCTTCAGCAGATTCACTTCTTACTGACCGCTTTGATTTGCATACAGTTATTATTGAGAATTAACAGAGGTTTAGATGTTTTATTTAGTTTGGTATCACCATAATGGAGGTCAGTGACTGCTTTAGTTGGGCTCTTCACCCTTGACTTGTAAACTCTTTAGTATATTTATAGTTTAGTTATATTTTAGTTATATTTAGTTTAAATATTTTACCACTTTTTACTGTGTTTTGTACCTTTATGTTATCAAAGAAAACATGAAAAGTAACCAGTTCATTTTCCAGCTAAGAGAGTAAATTACAAAAAGATGAAGAAAAAAAAAAACATTCAGTTGTTATGATGACACACTCAGACCTTGTACATCAACCATGGTAACAATTAGAAATATGTCATGATACAATGCATGCTGGGTGTGGCAGAGTACAAAAATCGCAGCATGCATTGTAGTATGAATAAATTATATAGTTTACTGATGTTTGATTCTGCTGTTGTTTATGTTGGCGTTGTTGATTTTGTCACTTTTAGTCCCCTGTTTGTGACGTTTGTGAGTCTTGTTCATCTCATTAATGGTCACCATTGTTGAGGTTCATACGCTGATTATTGATGTCTTTGTGAGCTTAAACTTAATCATAGAATATTTGTTTAGCTTACAAGCCTGCATAATTCTGTGGCACATGCAGGCATGCTATTAAATTACTTTTAATAATTGACTGGTTAACATCAGTGAATTATTTCCTTACAGGTTGTGCCTCGCTTAAAACAAAACCAGCATCATCTGAAATTCTATAGTTTTTTATATTGCTCGTTTTTTTTTTTATTTATTAATTTTTTTATAGTTTTTTTTTAGTTTTTTTATGTTTTTTTTTTCATTTTATTTTACATGGCTAGTTACAAACAAACTTTTCAAACAAAATTCTTAAAAGTTATAGCAGCCCAAATAAGAGCCCAACTAACTCCATGATGGTGACTTTAAATGTAAAGTTTTGCCTCAAGAAGAACTTTGGTAGATGTTAGAAAAAACAGGCTAGTAATAAGTGTAACTGGTGATTCTGTTTGTGGAGTGCTTAAACTATATACTGATTTTTATTTTTATTTTGGGGGGTATTTAATAATTTGTTGTATTTCGGCTGATGTCATTACAAAGCTTTGACTGAAGTCAGTTGTAATCTATGTTTCTCCATTTTCTTTTTTCCTTCAATAGTTTTTTTTTTCCTTCAATATTTATTTTTTAAGCAGGATTTGTTAATCACTAACTCTCAATTATTATATAATTATTTATTATGGTGGACACTTGGACTTTTCTGTGAGGTTTAAAGGGTTAAAAGTTTGAGGTGGTGTAAAACTGTATTTTCAACAGTAATAAACTGTGAATGTAAACTACAGAAATAGAATGTAAAAACACAGTACAGGTATGTGGCTGGCAGTATTAATCTGTAAAATGACAGCTGCCAGTAATAATCTGTAAAATCAAGAAAAAAACAGTATTTTTCAAATTTCTTCTGTGTGTCACCATTGTGGAGGAGAGTAGAGCCAGTGTTTGAGTCAAAGATGAACATAAAGCAATGATGTTATTCTGCATGTTTCTTGATTTAAAGACAGAAACTGTGTAGTTGCTGATGCAGTGAGTGTCACGATCACCAGCGATCTCCTCAGTCAGAGATCGCTGGTTGATTCACAACACAGCACAGCTTCCTTCACTTAGTCCCGTAATCACCACTAGCACAGTCACGTTAATGTTAATTGATCACTGCTGTTTCCCATCACCGTGCACTCCATTTAAGCTCACTCCTCACAGCACTCAGGGTCCGAGCTCGTTCCTACGAAACGGACTCTGAGTGTGCTCCCCCCGAACACTCTCATTTAAATAGATTAGTTGCACTTACCTTAAAGGTAGAATTTGTATCGACTTCCACGTCTTTCCAGCCCTCCAAGCCTTCCACGGCTTCCAAGCCCTCCAAGCCTTCCACGGCTTC